>JAPQRN010001959.1:0-10739 GCA_037367275.1 Coranthus polyacanthus | reverse complement strand
TCGGTTTCGGGCTGCTGATGTGGAGGTTTATCTCAGTAAACAGTCTCATGACTTTGGCGAGCTGTTATCACCTCCTCTTTTCGAAACATTCCTAAAAGTCCGGCGGTGTTCATCAGCCATTCAAGCACCAGTCAGCGTCCGACCAGTCATCCATGTATTTTCAAGGGGTCACCTTCCAAAGCCGGCTGACTTTCAAAGACACACTTTGCTTGCGTATGATAATGTGAAGCTGTGGTTATTGTGTCAGATGAGACATGTTGTGGAGATGTCTGTGCGCGATAAGATTTGGTAGGACCACGCTGCTTTCTGATTCAGAGCGAGGTCTCCTGTGTTGGTCCGTGTTTCTGGGTCAGGTAATGAGCTGAGGGAGAGCTCATGTATGTCACTTCAAACAGTTTTATTCTGTTATTGGAACCTCATGTCTCAGTTACATTTTCAGCATTCTTTCTTTGACAGTTTTTAGTTTTTTTTTTATCTCCATCAGTGAAATTCCAGATGCCAAGAGCTCCTGGTGTAGCTCGACTTTTCTTTTTTTGTTTTTCTTTCTTTTTCTTTTTTTTAAATGCACTTCAATATGTCTACGGCCAATTTTAAAGAAAGTGTTGCCCTGTCTTCCAGTGACACTGCAGACGTGGAAACCACGTTGCGCGTCAACCGAGTGTTTGGATCTCTGGCTTTACTCAGCGAGCGTTTCAAACGCAGTGTGTTGAGAGTTACACCGATACAGATTTCATGTGTTGATATGCAACTTTGATTCGCTAGAGAATGTCTTTTCAGGTTCAGAAACTGTTGTTAGCTTTGAGATGTTGATTGATGTTTGCGTAACTACTGTCCAGATTACTATGAAAGTTTGTACAGATGTTCATGGTCCAATACTAATGAAAAAGGGAAGGCGATAACAGCTTGTCCTGATTATAGTTCCACTGCTAAGTCCGATTTTGATGAACACTTTTAAATGTGATAAGATTTACCAGAGTTGAGCTGATGTCTGAGTGATGAAATGCATGTGAAATTTAAATATATGTCATTTGAATGCCTGAACTGCTTGTTTTTTCTTTTTCATTTCTCTACAAAACACAAAAAATTACGGTACTGATCATTTCTTTTTTTTTTTTACCTCCACTGTGTTTCTGAGTTTTTAATCAAATTTAGATGATGCCAAAAAGGGAACCCAGTCTAAGCGATAAGAACGATCGCAAAACTTTAAGTGTGGCCACCTTCACCACAGATCCACCATTTACTGAACCACAGACTCAAACACAGCAGCAGCAGTGACCTGATTGGCCGAGAGACACTTCTGGCAATACTTACTTCCTCTTTGGTCCTCGTAGTTTACACTGTCTCAGTGGGAACGATGCTGGACTGGTATGAGTCTTTAAACTGTGTACAGATCCTATTCGTTGCAATTCAAACACATGGGATATTATAAATGTTTGTGTCTGCTCTGTTTTTAGTGGCAGATTAGCATTATACAGTCCTACCTAACACACACATTTTTAATTTCCTATGGGCACTATTGCTCACGCTCATATACAAACACTCAATGTGCACCCTGTGAGTCAGCGGCTATTCCTGTCATTGCGTGGGTGCGTATACCTGTCACAGTTTATGGAAAAAGAGGGCAGGTGAGGAGATGGAAGAAAGTTTTCCTGTCTGCGGTAGCTGATCGGTTTAACTGTGGCTCTGAAAATATGATATTTAATTGGATAATGCTGCTAGTTTAAAGAGTATCCTGATATTGCCTGGAGCCTGAAGAAAGAGGGTTCATTAACATCGGCCTGCTTTTTGGTGACAGATGTCGGTTTATGTATTCAAACAAAGGTAAACAAGAACAAAATCCAAACATTCCCATTCTGAACAGTGTTCAGTGGTAGTGGTGTAGGTGGTTTAATTAACGAGGTGCTCTTGAACGTAACATGACATGTTTTGCTGTTCAAAACAATGGAGACTGATGTGACAAATTGTGACACATTGTTTTATCATCCAGCCCTACTCTGAGGGCTACATTTTAAATAACATTTAGGATGAAATCATACTGAATGTGTTTCTAATGGATTTCCACTCTTTTAGGACATCAGTTTTGAAATATCCGTATTGTGGATTTGCAAGAAATTACAGAAACATATCAGCACAGTTGTCGTTTTAATTGTGCTCATTTCCTTTACGGAATTATATTTTCATCATGTGGTAATGCAGCTACACCCACTGTAATAAATTCTCCTTCTTGTGAACGTCAACATTCAGAGTTCAGAGTTAGCTGGAGGCGGAAAATCACTTAAAAAAAAAAAACATGTTATACGTTGATCCACAGTTTTCAAAATGAATGTAGACACGCACACAAAAGTGCAAATAAATGTTCGCCACAGAATATTGGCTTGTTCTTTGTACCACCGGGTGGTTCTTCAAGCATCTGGGGCCCAAGTTTTCGAGTTTGGGAAGAACACTTCTCTTTCACTTAAATATTTCAGATTTCTTCATCCTGTCCAAAGATCATCAACCCTGTGGTCAGAGGCTCGGTGCCCTTTAGGCGATCATCACCCTCAGTAATTTGGTCTAATCAATCGTTTTTATTGCCTGGTGCGGAAACAAAAAGGTCTACTCATAACTGTGACGTGGACCTCACAGTCTGTTCGCAGATAAAACCCTCAAACCCCTTTCCACAGTCACATGCTCCGGTCTTCTAGTCTGTGCTCCCGTTTCACCTCTCGCTTCTCCAAACCGACGCACAGATGGACGAGTATAAAATAGTATAGTGCACAGTCCTCCTGCAGGGGGTTTACCTCTGAATTATTGTACGACTGTTTGCATGTGTGTTCAGGTTACATGAGAAGAGATGAGATAAAGCTTTGAGTAATGAAATGTCATGCTACTTAAAAAACCAGGTGGAGGCAAAGTCTTAGGCATGACATGAGAACAGTGAGTGAAGGAGTAGAAAATAAATCACGCTTTACCGCAGCTTGGCCCTGTGATGCCTTTTCAGTGTTTCCTATGTGATCGGGCAAATTTACTTAATACGTTTCGATGAAATGCCTTTGGAAAACGAAGGTTTCAACAGATATATTCAACATTTTGTGCTGTTGTTTTCTGTTGAAGTGTTAATGTTAATAACCATCTATTCATTTTCCAGTTCGTCTCAGGTCTTGTTTGTCTGATTGTATATGTACAGTACAGTTTTATTTTTATTTCGAGGAACTGACTAGTTTTAGTCGATTCACAAACTAATAACCCTTGTTGGGAGTTAATTTGTGAAGTGTACAGAATTTATGAACCATGGGAAATGCATCACTGTATAAATGTAAACAGATATGTCCCGAAATCAGATCAGCCTCTGAGGATTTACAGCTTCGTGGATCTCACGTCTCAGTGCTGTAGCCGATGTATGCAGAGGTCTGTTTGATGACCAAACTGATGAGGTTCAGCCTCAGTCATGATGCCTGTTAATAAAACTATAGCACCAGCTCCCTCCATGAACCCCAGTTATACAGTCTGGGATGAATTCCAAACGTTTCCATTGTTTTCACTCTCTTTGGTTCTAGGAGTCTCTCATTAAATCAACTGTGTTTGCATGTGTGTGTGTGCGTGTGTGTTACTGTGTGCACTAGTGTGCGTCTTTACACAACATGCGAGCAGACTGTGTAAAACTTTCTTATTAGAGTCTCAGTCACTGAGTCGCTGAAATAGGATTTAAATTTATGAATAGTTTGTGTTGAATAGCTGGCAGTACACTCAGAGAAGAGACTTTTCTGTTTTATTTGGAGCGTCACACTGACATCCCTCTCCACTCCCACAGCCTCAGCCTCCGCTATGGCTTTCACCCTTGGACATGTGATCCTCAGTTTGTTGGTTACTGTTATCAAAAACAGTGTACGATAACCCGTCTGGCGGGGAGGATGGTTGACTTTTAGAGTCATGTTAGTTATTTCTTAAGATGTTTGATTTTTTTTTTTTTTCCACCCAGAGATAAAGTTGTGGTTTGTTTAGGCATTTCTTGAAAAACACACATATCTGACGGACTTTCAGATTAATTTCTTTGGAATCTGAAGATAAATCTGAACTGTTTGCTTCTTCAATCTCTTCTGGTTCAAAGGGGTTTAATACAGGGCTCGGTGCCCATATGGTGATGGCTTCATTACAGGAGGACAAAGGCAGGGTGAGCCCGAGGCTCTGACGGCTTTTTAAAGGCTCTCGGGGGGTTAAGCTTCACCTTCAAGGAACATCCACTTGTTTGAAAACCAGGGTTTTACAGTCTTCCTGCCCCCTGCTATTTTTATTCCTGTCCAGTTGATCTGATGTCATGAGCTGCAGACACAAACACAAACACAATGTTATCTCACGCTGTTCTGCTGAATGGATATGAATCTTGGCTTATCTGGATGTTCATTTCCTGCGTCTCACACCTCAGTGCCCGGCCCTTAAACACACACTCGAATATACTCACAGTAAGCCCAGGGGTCGGAGGGAGTGAGATTAAGAAGCTAGTCTTAGAGGTCAAAGGTGGCTAAGTTCCTACCTCCTAATGATTCTGGGTCAGTTTACTGTGTGACTGCGTGCACCCTTGTGTGTGTGCATGAGTGAACATGTGTGTTACTGTGGACAAAGCAGGATTTGTGTGCACGAGCATGCAGCTGTGAGGGACGCTGCATGTTGATGAGGTCTTAATCAGAGCGCTTACAGCTGGGGTTAAAGGGTCGCCGGGTGACGGAGATTTTTGATTGGGCTCCTGGGAACTTGACGGAGCCCGGGGGCATGGAGGCAGGGTGGCAGCACCGTGATGCAGCTCATTTCTCTCGGTCAGTGCACCCTGCGCGCTTCTTTGTACATAAGCGGTAATACGAACACACACAAATGCACATTTCATTGTCCACACACGCAGACAATAGCCAGAGGTCTGTCATTCTAAGGCAGGAAGATCCTACTGTGCAGCTAAACCAGCTCACTTCTACCTTTAAACCACAGTGTGGTTTTCCCAGTGAGCAGAGTGGGCAGTCTCTTTGAGCGGTGTCAAGGCTATCAATCATGTGAATGTGTCATTATAAATGAAAGAATAAAGACAGGAATGCTTTATTTTGCTTTTATTGGGGGAGTCCCTCTCCTTACTGTGCACCGCTTGATCTCATGCCAAGCGTCTGGAGGCATGGATGACTCACGGTGGTGGAGAGTTTAGAGGACTGCTTGTAAAGGGGTGGGAGATCTGTGAGCATGTTTTGTACATTTGTCATGGTCAAAATGTTTTAAATAATGCCCTCAATTTTTTTTTAAATACATAATTTCTACACATATAATCAATCAAAAACAGCTACTGGAAATTTGTTGTGGAGCTTTCCTGTCCACATTTATTTACATTAGCGTTCAAAAGTGCAAAAAACTTTCCCCCGCTGGGCACTGAAGGTGATTTGTGACTGTGGCTTTCTTTTCTGTGTGTTCTGGCCAAGAAAAATGAGGTGGTTTTTGACCGAGCAACTGCTGTATGTGTACTGCCTGAAGCGCTAGGAGAAAATACAAACACACAAAAAAAAACAGCAACAAAATATAACACCAGCAATATGGATTCAGGCTAGATTTAATGAACCGTAGATCAGAGGTCAGAGACTAAAATAACACCATCCACTGTATGACTAGCACCTTTTCACCAGAACTACAAAAAAACCCACCACATTGCATCTGTCACCAGATGCAAAGTTTGGTAAACTGTGGTCACATTCAGACTTCCAGTGAACATCCTGTTGTCTTTTTGTAGAATATTGCTCCAGTGGGCTAATGGTCTTGTCTGGCTTCAAAGTAGACCCCATCCCATTCCCCCTACCTCTCAACTAAGCTTTTAAAGCTTATTGAAGACACTATGAAGTGAAATATGAAAGACATAAAGGTGAAGCAGAGGTCAGTGCAGAGCAGCCTCTCTGGTTTTCCTCCATCCTGCTGACTTTCTGGGAGGGACAGCTGCAGTCAAAGCCAATCATTTTCCCTGAAACAAAGCGCATGTATCATCTACATAGAGTATGCCCACATAAGTTTCATACGAGTGGACCTGCCTAAATCCTGCCATACATTATGCAGTGTATATCCTTTAATATACAGTAGTAGTTCATCATCACGTCTGACACTGAACATCTGTCCTCGTCGAATGGAGGCAGATGGTTTGTAGTGTGCTGACCTTTTCTCAGGATCGCTTCAAATTAAAAGCCCTTTCTTTGTATATAGGCTGACATATCAGAGTGTTTATTTCCCGCAGAGTGTTTGCATACTTTTGTTTATTCAACCCTGGTTCAAAGTTTTCCTCAGTGTCTTCTAGAAGATAAATAAGTGGGCAGTGTGGCAGTAGAACGGCAAGTGAAGATGAGTGGATGATGACATGGACTACCATGAGAAAGATGCATCCAGCAGTTAGCCGCTGGACTCACACAGAAACCCCGTCTGCTCTTTTACTCTTTTTTTGTCAGTAACTCAGGCCATATTCCCACTAATACGTATGCGTCATTTTAAAACAGCATTTTAACCCATGATTGTTTTAGCAAAGCTTTAGAAATATTTTCCATCCATTCTAACATGCCTCAAACGCATGTCACGTGACCAGGGGAGGCGATAACGCCGCCGGACATTGAAAATATCCAAAATTGCTGGAGCAACCACTCGTCTGCTGTGAATATATTCACTCCTACAATTGTGATAAAATGCAGAATTTCACTGCACAACAGCTGTTAAACGCCTGTATTTCGGTATCCGTGTTGAAATAACAGCTGGTACTCAAAGCTGACGTCTTGTTTTTTTCCTCCATTATCATTTCCAAAAATCTCAATTTTTTTCCGTCCACTTCACAACACAACCCCAGAGTTTTTAAACTGAGACACGGTCAGCAGCATTTCCAAATTTCTCCATTTCTTTAGGGATCCTTAAAGAGTGGTGGTGATGATAGGTGTAAACCTTGCAGGCGGTAAACGTTTTAAAACGAAACGTATTATGTAGCCTCACTCTCTGCTGCTTCACCAGAGTAGCACTGACTGCCTGAACACCTCCTATTTTAATCTTATTATCAAAACCCACAGTACGAGCAGCGGTCATGCCCATGACAAATTTTGTTCCAAGAATGAATGAGCAGATTCGTGTGGATGTTTTATGTTTAACGTAATCTTTTTGTTTTGCTTTTTTTCACATTTGCCGTCTCTGATGTTCTTTAGTCAGCTTCTATTTTGTTTTTGAGCACTAATCAAGAGTTTGGACACTTTTTGACAGTGTCAGTCTTCATCCACTTGTATGCAGGAATGTTGCTGGCATGTCATCCCAGTGGTGCGCACACATATTTATCCTCACGCACAAAGACAGACGCTCTCTCTCTCTCTCTCTCTCCCTCACATACACACTCATGCACAAACCAGAGGGGCTAAGGCACTGTAATGGAAGCCAGATTTGTTCATTTCATACTTGCAAAATCTCTCCCTCTCTCGAGAATCGACTGAGGTAATCGGATGCCATGTGAGATGCCACATTTATATTGCAACATAACATGTCTGAGCCCTGTTTTCTTTGCAATATTGTAAAGTATATTAACTATAATATAGAATGGCAAATCTCAAATAGAGTTGGAATATAGAACATTGAAACAGCTGTGTTAGATCACCCATTGAAGTAAAATCAATAAATTCACATCTAACACTATTACATTTGTCTTCGAGAATGTTTGGCACATCATATGTGTTTGGTACATCATATGTAATACATATGCACGCAGCTATTACTTCAGCCTGATGTGGGTCTATGTTCAGGCTTCAGTTTGTGGAACTCAGTGCTTTGGACCATGTTGAGCCTGCTGGTTTGGACTTCATGGTGTATCTATAGGGAGATTAGCAAGCTTCCGCTTGCTCAATGGGCTCCGTTAGTTTTAGGTCTTAGTGTTGTCACGTCAGGCGGGCAAACTGCTTTCCAAACAGCTCTTTGTTTCAGCCCCAGCAACTGGGTGACCCACAAACTGAGCCGGGCGGATGGGAAGACAAGAAAGAAAAGCATGTGGAAACTGTAATGACATAACCATCCTACTGAGTCATTTATTTAATAAATGTCACCGACCTGCAGCAGATGATCCAAGATTAAGAGGTAGATTGTTTTATTAATTATTGATTAATAGATAATTGTTAAATGCTGTGGTGCTGAAAAACCCTCAAGCAAGAGCATGTGTAACCTCTGCTCAGCTCGAGATGAAAGACAGACCTCCCTTCAGTGTTTTGGTTCTGTATCGTTTTTGTTTTTTCAGGAGGCGTAAAAGCCAACGAAAGATCTCGGTCCAGTCAGCTCAATAAAAAGGGGGCGTGATGGAGGAGGCAGGGTAAGGGTCTCCTCTGCCAGGGATCTCCAGATGTGTGACCTGGCCTGTCACTTTGCGATAAGAGCGACAGCTGACTCTCAGCTAGAAGCATATGGAGGAACACGCATGGCTGCATCCAGTCTGCACGGGAAGAAGGAAAAAAATGATAAGTGGAGGAGAGGACAGTGGTGGAGATGTGAAGGAGAAGATGGGCAAAATGACAAATTTAGAGAAGAAGACGAGGCATGGGAAAAAAGAGAGAGGCTTCTGCTATTCATCTGCAGTTCACATGTGCCGTCCTGTTTTGCTGAATGCAGTCAGCAGAGAGGACCCTCAAGGCATCCGTAACCACTCACTCACTCTACGCAAGAGTTTCATCCTTCTTTCCATCACTAACAGGCTGTGTAATAAAACCAGTGTGTTTCACAGAGGCAAAGTCCTTCTGTCAGTCTCATTTTTCTCATTTACCCCCCGCATCTTCTTCTCTGTGTAATGATCTCACAAACACTCTAGGTGCTGTTGCACGCTGCAGGTGCAACAGTTTCTACCAAGCTTACAGAGGATAGTAAAGGTGATAGCGATTTATTAGTCAACTTTGTAATTTAATGGATTACAGATGCAGCAGGACGTGGATGTTGGCTTCCATTGGTGGAGGGCTTGTTTCTCAGGCTCTGATTGGCTGCTTCAGAGATGCCATCAATGACTAATGACATGAGTCTGGTATCTCTGTGATCTGTTCACCATTTCGACCCCCCGGTGCGCAGAGAGCCTGGAAGCTGCAGAATAAAAACAGGCCACATGTTGATCCGTGTTGTTTTAGCCCTCTGGGGAGAGGGAAGAGAGGTGATAAGGATCTCTGCGGGGTTTAGGCCAATCCCTATTGTGCAGTAGATCGCTCTGTGTTTGTATGCATACATGTGTTGTGAGAAGGCGGTAGGGACACAGAGACCACTGCATCAATTCACTCCATAGAAGGTCTGTGGATCAGCGTGGCTTCAACAATGATGTTTGACCTTAAAAGTGTAACTTCACCCCCGCTCTGAGCCCGACTCCACCCAATGCATGATTGTGAAAAGTGCAAAAAAGTTGGCAAGTGGCTGAGGGGGGTGTGTGGATGTGTGAGACAGGAGTTATTCACTGACATTTCCAGGACAGAGCCATATGAGGGGTTAGTTTGGGTTTTTGTACTGCTGTGCCTCTTAAAAAAGGCCCAGTCAATACCATGTCTAAATGTGTGCTATATTTAGAATATTTTCACTGCTTCACCTTGTCGTTATATAGTCCTAACATGTTAGAACTGACTGAGGCTGAGGTTCTGAGGTTTGGTGGCTTTGAAGAAAGGGATTTAATGGCTCCAGTTTCCAGCGTCGGAAAACGAGTGAGGTTTCACAGGCCGCCACTCCAGGGCAGTTCTGATCAGAGGCCGTTAACGTTAATTGTTTATATAGATTTCAAGGCGTTTCAAGGCCCAAAGGCAGCATCGGCCTTACAAAGCTCAGGGTAATTTTAAAACATAAGTGGCTTGTTGAACCATTTTAACCCATACATTTTTTATCAATGTTAACACCAGCACGGATGTGTTTCATCACTGTTAAGTCATCAATTTACAGCTCAACAAACAACTTTTTTTCCAAGAGTGACCTGGCCAAGAGAGAAGCATAGACATTGTTACAACAGTAAACGAAGACAAAACAAACCACTTTCATACGTTGCAAATGAATAAACACAATATGTGGTTATTTACAATAAAAGAAGATCAAGATTAACAAAGGACAAGTTCAAAAATGATTCCAGTGCAAATTTAGAAGCAGTCGCTTTGACCACGAGTACTATTTTCTCGATCCTTTAAAATAAATAAAAAAGCAAAGGAAAGGGTCTGAAAAGAAGGAAAAGAGTGACAGCAGGATATAATGTGCAGGATAGGATGTGTCGATAAAGCACACAGTCAAAACTGTAACTCAAACTAACAAACTAACTTAAATCGCAATCAGCGCTGCAGTGGATTAATTTAAGTTGCAGTGTAACACGCTGTGTTTCTGAAGGATCAGCTATGACAGAGAAAGAGCCCAGGAGAATGTTTTCGTTTACTTTATGAGATCTAATAATCATTATGAGTTAAAGTGGATCGAGTGTGCAGTCCTGCAGTCGCCACAGGGCCACCGCGAACACGGGGCTCCTGCGCTGCTTTTCATCTCCCCTTTCATAAAAAGTCATCCATTACCTCTGTGTCCAAAAAAATTATTTATCCAGCTACACCAAAACAATCATTTATAAATCATATTAGAACGGAGCAAGTTTGATTTCCCCCCGACTTGACTGAGGTGTGTGTCAAAACGGAGGAGAGCCTGTAGAACAACAGGCATCTTCAGTTACAGTGTGTGTGTGTGTGTGTGTGTGTGTGTGTGTGTGTGTGTGTGTGTGTGTGTGTGTGTGTGTGTGTGTGTGT
>JAPQRN010001958.1:0-10740 GCA_037367275.1 Coranthus polyacanthus | reverse complement strand
CGGACTGTAAAGCCCTTTGAGGCAAATCTTGATTTGTGATATTGGGCTATATAAATAAAATTGAATTGAATTGAATACGTGTTCGATATTATTTCAGTCTTAGCCCTGGCCTTGTCACTCAAATGGACTGTTGAAGTATGGCTCGACTACTAACAACTACTGCTGATCACACAAACTCCTGACATTCACATCACAGTAGTGGATGGAAATGCAGCAGCAATTCACATTTTCTTTTGACGGCTGTCTGAAAACTCAGTCAAAATGTGTGTGATACATTTAGATGGAAACCTGTCTAGTATCATGTATTCCCTTCAAAGTCAAAATGTGGGACATCGACGTAATATGTGGGACATGGGGACAAGGGATAAAAATGCTGTGTTGTCTCTGAAAGCTACACTCATGATTGTATAAAGAGTGTAATAATGAGAACAAATGAAAAGTCAGCTTCAAAGCCTTTGCAGCATGTCCCTGTGGATTTTACAGTAATTAAAAAAGAAATCTCTGCCACACATAACACTCACTCTTAAAGTCCCACCTGTGAGACAGCAAGGATATTACAGTGATGCCATATTACATCAAAAATCATGAGGCCGCTTAAAACTTATCGACTACAGCAGAGGAAGTCTCCTCGGAGACATCAAACTACAGATTTTATCGTGATTAAACCTATCCTAAATTAACTCGTGAGTCCCTCAAACCTATCATAAAAGTACCCCAAACGCGATCCTGTTTCGGAATGTGACGGAAAGAGCCGAAGCGTAGTCTCCGAGGGAAGACGAGCTGGTTCAGATGGAGGAAACCAGCGCGTCCGCGGCGACTCTGTGAGCTCCTCTCTACACTTTCTTATTGAAGACAGACTCGAATCTTTCCTGGAAGTTAAAACAGAATAAGAAGACAAATTTCCTTTGCACCATAACGGTTTCTAATCCTTCATTTTTTTTTCGTGGAAGTGTACAACTTTTCAACGCATGATGGGATGGAGCTTCAGTCTGAGGAGGATGCTGATTCGGTGATGACAACGCGTCGTGACAAACGCACAGGTGAACATCACTTCAATAAAAAAGTAACAGTTTAAAATAACACTTGAAACGTGGAGTTTTAATTTTTTTTTGTGTTTAAATGTCGCTTCCATGCTGACAATTGAAATCGACTCAGTTTACAGTTTATCCTGCTTTTTCTCAAGTTTCCTCATATTTTTTTCGTAATTGCAGGATTTCGTTTCGAGTGTTTGTCAGTGAAGGTGTGTTTTTTTCCACCGCTGTGATTTCCAGCTGCAGCGCTTCCTCGTGCTGAATTATAGATCAGCTTTATTTCTGTATGTGCACCATGGCGGCTCCCCGGAGAACTCAGCATGGGCCCTCCGTGTAATTATAGACAGTCACCGTGTCCCACTACTGTTGAGGCTGCTCTCCTCTCCTTTTGTTTCTCCTGAGGCTGAAAGCCAAATGACACCAGTTATAGTACCAGAGTCTTATACCTATTAAATAATCATTTTTACTTTTATTCAATCATTCAGTTTGGTTTTACAAGTGGATTTATAGCTTTTTTATGTTTAGCAGGTGACTAGTTGAACTTTCTGTGTTTTCTTTAGTTTTTTCAAGTTTTATGGGGAAAGCCTTGATTTATAGAAGTTGAAACAGGTCGGATGAAAGAATGCGTGAATGCATGTTTGTTAAAGGTCCCATATTGTGTAAATCCATTTAACTTTTGTTCACTATGAACCATTAACATTTTGTGGAAAATTTAAATTAAGCTGATTTTACCTACATTAATATATCATTTAAATTATTGTTTCATTTTTACTTTCATTTGTGTTCTTTTTTTTAACTGCTAGTTTAAGTTTGCTTTAACGATAATAGGAGAGACCAGGTGTATTTGTAACATTTGCTTCATCACATGCATCTCACCTAATTTTGGAGTTAAAGCTCTCAAAATGTCAGTACCTATATTTGTAAACTATGCAAATGTCACCAATTCAAACTTCTGCTACCAGACCATATCACAGACCATGTGAGAAATACATGCTGCATTTGACATGAACTGTCCATGTCATGTCAATACCCAGTAGTAGGGTACTGTGTGTCCAGTGACATGTCATAAGCCTCTGATTTGAATGGTTGGCTAAACTCAGCCTGCGTTTTAGTGTTTTCTGCAACTAAAAACTGAACTGAAGTTTTAAAAAAGGGAAAAAAAAGGTAAACATCAAGTCATTTCAATCAAACCCTGATTTCTCAGGTGAAAGTCACATGATGAATCCATTCAACCATAGCGTAATTGATGGGTTAAATAGCTGATGAGACATGTGACTGTGCATCATACTCACAAAAAAAAACACAGTCTCAGAGAGGTGGAGGCGCCTAAACAGAAGTGTAATGGTAGACCTGTCACAATTATTACATAATCTCCATATCACAATTATGTGAAATAATCATGGTTATTTTACATAATTGTGATAATTGTCTCCATTCACCTGTATTAAAAATGCTGAACTTTGGTTTCAATTAATGAACCGCCCCACGTTTCAACAGGTTTCAATTAGAACAAAAAACAATTACCGAGATAAGACAACAATAGTCTTCTAGGACAAACTAAATTAACTGTATTTATGTTTAATGAATACTAGAACTAAGGCTGAACAATATACAAAAAAAAAAAAAAAATGCGAAAAACTGATTAGATTGACAGATATTGCAGACACAATGAGACACAAGTTTATTGGAAACAGTCATTTTTGCATTTCATTTTCTCTCCTTACATCTGGAAAATGTGATCTGTAGTCCAGAGCATCTCTGTAGCACTACATGTTGAGACACATTTTACCTTCATCAGTTAACTGTAGTGTGTATCTATGTGTGAAAGCAATGTATAAAAAAAGTCAACATAGTGCTGTATGTAAGGTGATGGTTGTAAGACTTTGAGCTGCATCAGATTTTGGCTGAGAAACTACAGTTTCACCTAATATAAATCATATGATTTTATCTGCAATTATTGTAAGCAAGTACTAAACAAATTTAGATTTTTGACAAAAAATTTCCTTTCTTACCTCAAAATATTATTTTTTCTTTATAGAATCTGTGTGTGCCTGTTTACACCAAGGGTTAAAGTGCAACTATCAGGTTAATTTTTTTTTCTGGATTTATGCATGATGTTACATGGAAACATGTACTATATACATCTAATATATCTATATATATCTAATTTTTCAGAAAATGAGTCGTCTCTGCTTCCAGTATAGAATCTGCTGTAAGGACTGTAAACCACTCTCAAATGTAGAAATACACTCTCAGATGATCATATACTGAATATTGCTACTGATATTTTCTTTTCAATACAACTTATGTCACTTAAAAGTATAATAAAAATCCCTCCTGCTCCGTTACAGTTGGTACAGTTCACATATACTGCACCTTCCACACACTGAATAAAGCTAACAGTTCACTGTATATGAGTCACATTTTACATCTACAACACTCCTTTTAATGCCTCAGATGATAATCTAGCTACTTTGACATCAGATTTACACAAAGACAAAGAAAAATCATTCTTTGCTCATGTCATAGTGTTGTAACAACATGGCATGCAGTGTTTGTGTGGAGATGCAGTAACAGACAGGAGTCAGTACAGATTAAGTTGTACCAGGTAATGCTAAACAACTTTTGCAGAGTTTTCTAACATTTGGCACGGGAGCCGAGAAGAGAACAGCTGAGAGAAACACACTATCCTCCGGTCCATTGCGGACCATTAGCAGACTATTAGTCCCTCCTCCCTCTCTGTCTAAACCTGTACACAGTATGGAGTTAATACGGGAGTTACATGTTACTTTCTGTTGAAATAAAATAGTTTTATCAGTAACAGACAATCCCTCCTGGTTTTGGATCTGTGTAATATGTGATAGAAATGTGTTAACACAGTGTAAACAGTGTTCAACTCTGCTCTTCTTCAATCAGAAAGAGGCAATCACAGGTTTATTTTTACAATAACAAATCACATCATAGACTATTAATTATTATCTTATACAGATTTCTAATGGTCAGTTTTAGATGTTCCTTAGTGGTTAGCCCCAGCATGAAGGTCCTGGGTTCAAACCCAGTGCTGACCGACTGGAGCCTTTCTGTGTGGAGTCTTCATGTCCCCCCATGTCTGTATGGGTTCTTTCCAGGTATTCCAACTTTCTCCCATAGTCCAAAGACATCCACCTTAATCCACTTTAAACTGCCTGTTGTTTGTTTCAATATGTCAGCCCAGTACCCTGTCTTTGCCTCCTCAGTCGCAATGTATGTCATTTCATATCACAACATCAACTGATAATACACTACATTTCTGAAGAAATACATTCAAATGTTAATTGAAGAAATAACCATAGAGGAATGTTTGTTTTATGGCATATCTAATCACACACTGATCATTTAAGGTCATTTGTCTGTATTGGTGAAAAACCATAACAATCAATCAATCAACCAATACTGCCATAAAGCATGTCTGTGCATTGATTTGCAATACTACTCAGTGTTTTAATACACCTAGAGACATTACAGGGATAGAGGCAGTAAGTAGCAGTGGTGGAAGAAGTATACAGACTCTTTAGTTTAATAAAAGTACTAATACAGCAATATAAAAAACTTCTGCATGTATGTATGCATACTATGTATGTAGTAAAAGTCCAGACGTAACCCATGCGTACGCAACATAGTTAAATTACTGAACTAAAAGTCCTGAGTTGGTCCCTCTGACTAATATATGATTCTATGTGATATCATTTGCTGGAGGTGGAGCTAGTTTGAACTACTTTATATCCAGTTTCATAAACAGGGACATCAGATAAATCTGAGGCCTCATCACATGATTAATGACAGAGGAAAGAAGAACAAACACAGTTCTGATTCAGAGGGAAAAAATCATTATTTGGTGGAGTTAACAGCTCATAGATATGAAAAATGTGAGGCGACCACACACTGCTTTTACTGACGTCAGAAGACAAAAAGTTTGGAAACCACTAGTGTTGGATTTTAAAAGCTTCTTCTATTTTCTATTGTGTCAAATCTGAAAAAGAATTAAAGCTGTCAGACAAATGTAGTGGAGTAAAAAGTACAATATTTGCCTTTGAGATGTAATGAAGTAGAAGTTAGTTTATTTGTGTTATTGTTCGACTTTGGTATTTTTTAACAGTTTAGTTCAGATCCAAACTATCAAACAAGCAAATCCATCGAGGCAGCAGGAAACCAGCAACTGCCATGTACTGTGAGATAAAATGACTGTTTTCATCAAATCCAATGGTATAATGGCTTCAGATCCCCATCTGATAGGGCTGTCTGACAGCAAGGTATTGCAGTGGAAATATGGAAATATCCTAAATATAAACATACAACTATGCATCTATGCACCTATGGCTTTTTTCATAGGGGCTCAGAGACTGTGGGATGGTATTCCTCTTCAGATCAGGTCAACTACTTGATTCAACTAATTCATTAGAATTCAAAACATATTTGTTCTTATAGGCTTTTGTGGGTTGATCTGATATCAAACTTATCATTCGATTGGTTTCGCTTTCATTTGTTTTAAGAGTTTTAGATTGTTGTAATAATATCCTCATTTGTTCAGCACTTTGGGAAACAATGCATTATGTTTTTTAATGTGCTATATAAATAAACGTGACTTGTCTTTAGAGACTGCAGCGAACTTTGTCCAATCCAATTTCAATTTCAGTCATTCATTCATGTTGCACACACTTCATTTTCATTGCACTGTATGTAGTGTATTTAATGGAACAGACTCAGCAATACAATGATGACTAGTCCTACTCTGCATGTAGTCCCCATTGTCCAGTACTTAAAGGTCCAGTGTGTTAGATTTAGAGGATCTAATAGGTTGTTTGCAGGTGACGTCACATCAGAGAGCGAGCTGCAGGTAGAGGGCTGGGGGTGATTTTCTACATGGAAAACACTGTCAAAGGCCTCTGTTTTTGTTTAATTGTTTAACATCGCTCTAATCAATCAATTGAGAAACTACAAGGAGCTTTTATCAAGTAACACCAGATATGGTTCATAAGAGGGAAAATAAAAGAAATTTAACACCAGAAAAACCAACTTCGGAACCTTTGTTTCTGCTGTATTTTACACAGTTCAATGTGTGTGAACACTCATAGATTACAGCTAAAAGCAACAGCACTAACACTTAATCATGATAATGAGGATTAAGTGTTGGATTACTGTTGAACTGTTGTTGCGGTGGTTTCAGAGATATTTCGATACATTGTTATGTTGCTATATACATGTTGTTGTAAGAAGAAATTCACAATATCTCCACTCTGAATTAAAAATAGGACAGGTTTTCATCTCACATTTGCGGCCTGATGCTGTGGTTTAGCAGACGTATGGGTACGGTTTGTCAAGCACAGTGTTCTACAACTCTATCCTCTCTCTTCTGTCTTTTAACCTCATGGAGACATTACGTTTCTTTACATTGTTTTACTTCATGAGAGCCTTTACCCATGTGTATTTATGTTCTGTAATTTTTCATCAAGAGAAAATGATTTCAAAGTGCAGCAGGTCCTAAAAGACCTAAAATGAACACTGTAAGTGGACTGATCACTATACGTGAAGTATTTAAACAGCGATTGAATGATTAAGTAAATGTTTTGTAACTCACCCCCATTAATCGACGTCTTTAGTGACATTTCCCTGGTCCTTTGAGACTTGTTGAGCCAATAATGTTAAGCTAACAACTGCAATGTTAATGTTGAGCCATGGCAGCGTTGGATGCTTGTTAAATTAATCCACAGTTGTCATTTGTCATCTGCAGTAGCTGCTACTTCTGCCTTGTTAACAGGAAAAACTTTTAGTTCAGTTGAAAAACAGCTCATCTTCATAATTTCAGCCCAATATATGCTGTGATTTTCTGTTGATACTTTTCTCTGTAATATCATCTAAGCTAGCATGATCCAGACTTTCCTGTATCTCCTCCATTCTGCTGTTGACATCTTACCCTCCACCTGAATTTCGTGGGTCACCAGAATCATGTGGAAACAACCTATTGCTGGAATTGTCACAGTCTGTTGTGTGCTCTCTCTCCCTGCTGCATACCACGCTCTGTCATCAGCCAACTCCACTCACCTGTGCTAACAGGCTCTTCTTCTTCTTTGGGGTTTACCGGTAGCTGCCATCTGCTGTGGTTGTCTACATCCTTATATTCTGTTTAGTAATCCAGTTTTCTTGAGGAAGTTAAACCTCCGTTCACCACAGTCAAGAATGTCTTTCAGGCCAGTCTCATTAAGCCCTACCTTCTTCATTCTTGCTATCATGTCCTTCCTTTCTCTTGTGTTTTTCCTGCTTGAAACTAGTATGTGTTCCACAGTTTCTGGTTGCTCACAGATCTCACATGGGTGTTTCCCTATGATATGAACTGTATTGTTTAAGTTACTGTGCCCTATTCTCAGTCATGTCATCACCACCTCTTCTCTCCTGTTGCCTCCCCTGTGTCTTGTTTCCCCTACTGTATTCTGAATTGAATATAGATGCCTGCCCTTTGCATATAGCCTCCAGTACTGTTGCTACCTTCTTCCCTGTAGCTTTGATCCTCTCCTCGTTCCGCTCCATGTGCTCCACCGCGATCCTCCTGGGCTCCCTTCTTGTTGGCTCTTCGATACCTCACCTGGCCTAGACCTCTCTCCTGCCTTTCCCTCGTCAGCTTCACATCCTCATCTGTTCTTGTTTTTGGTTCATTAAGAAAAGGTCATATTTCACAATTTCTGTTTTCCTGTGTGTTGCTTGTGGGTTCAGCCATTACCCATGACAGTAATATAATATTTATACTTATTTTTCCATTAGTGTATGATGACACAAAATGAGAATCGTTGTTTTCATTACCTTAGTCCTTTATATATGCAGAGGGAGCAGGTCACGTCCACTATGTTACAGCACCATGTTTACAGTAGCTCACAACGGACTTCCTCTACTGCCTTTTTCTGTTTTATAGTGTGTGACATGCAGTGTTAAGGTGCATTACTGTCACCTACTATTAGAGCTGTGTAACTCTCCCTTGTAAGATGAGGCATCATGTATTTAGATACATGTAGCTACGAAATGATTCAGGGACAATACATTTTAATGCAGAACCATTTGGTTCGGTGCAATTTGAATCAGTGCTGCAATCTGCTACAGCTATTAACATTTGTTTAATGCAGACAATTTACAATTGTCCATTGTAAATTAAAATAAGCCAATTCAATAAAAAATGTCATTCCTTACCTTCAGACCTATTTCATAAAGACCAGTGAATCCCAGATGGAGTGGCTGAGACTGTTACATAGGAATCAGTTGCACATGACATCCAGGCATCAGTAGTTGTTACCACTCGATTTACATATGACAATTCTTGGTTAACTTAGTTCTTCACTTTGTATAACCCTGGCAGGCATGTCAGAGAAAGTTGTCTACTTGTTACAAAATCTTCCACTCAAATCTCCACACAACTAAAAATCCCAAAACCAGTAAAACAAATACTGACTATAATGAGTACGTGTTTTTTGTGGCCACCACAGGAGAGGACTAGGCAAGGGACAATTTGCAAGGTTACAATTTGCAACTTAACCACTAGATGTCACTAAATAACACACTGAAACTTTAAATACCACCAGCACAATAGTCTGTCGTCGGTCCAACCTGGAAGATGGAGTCTACATGTAATAATTCTGTTGGGTACATAATCCTAAACAATTGTTCTTACAGTACTATGTCACATTAATCCTGAGTCACGATAACCAGGGAGAGGTTACAAAAGGCCGTAAACACTGTGATCTGAGGGAACACAGTCTGCATGTTATCTTTATGTAAACCCTTTGCCCAGTGCCTGCTGGAGGACAGCAAGATGTCAAATAAATTAACCTGGCCCTGACTTTTGTCTTATACTCATGCTGTAAAGTATACTCTTTAAAATTCTTTAACAAGCATCAGTAATTTATACAACATGCCACATCGATTTGTTCAATTTCAATGATGCAGACCTCCTCATGAATATGTATGACAGCCTTGATTCAAGGTCCCTCACTGGCGACAACAAGAAAAGTGTTAACAAGCCAAAATGTAATGTCTTAAAGGTTCAGTGTGTGATCGTAAGTGCCATCTAGTGATGAAGTTGCAGATTGTAACTGTCTGAATACCCCTCACCTCTTGCTCACCTATGGTGGCCGCTAAAAACGAGAAAGCCCTTGTTAGAGCCGGTGTTTTTTTTTGTCTGGTCTGGTTTTTTATTCATCAATCCATCCATCCATCCATCCATTATCTACCACTTATCCGGGGCCGAGTCCTGGGTCTACCCCGAGGCCTCCTCCCGGTGGGACATGCCCAGAACACCTCCCGAGAGAGGCATCCCAAAGGCATCTGGAACAGATGTACAAGCCACCTCAGCTGGTTCCTCTCGACGTGGAGAAGTAGCAGCTCTACTCCGAGCTCCTCCCTGACTGAGCTCCTCATCCGATCTCGTAGGGTGCGCCCAGCCACGCTGTGGAGAAAACTCGTTTTGGCTGCTTGTATCCGGGATCTCGTTCTTTTGGTCATGACCCAATGCTCATGACCATAGATTGACCGGTAAATCGAGAGCCTCACCTTCCGGCTTAGCTCCCTCTTCACCACAACGGACTGATACAGCAATCGCATGACTGCAGACGCTGCACCAATCCGCCTGTCAATCTCCCGTTCCGTCCTCCCCTCACTTGTGAACAAGACCCCGAGATACTTAAACTCCGAGGCAGGACCTCTCCACCAACCCGGAGAGGGCATGCCACCTTTTAACGATCGAGAACCATGACCTCAGATTTGGAGGTGCTAATCCTCATCCCTGCCTCTTCACACTCGGCTGCAAACCGCCCCAGTGCACGCTGAAGGCCCCTATGGATCCCTCTGCAGGTGGTGAGCCTACAGGAGGGCGGGCCCACGTGGCGAAGGCCCGGCCACCAGGTGCTCGCTTGCAAGCCCCAACCCCGGGCTCAACTATGAATATTATATAACATTTCCGCAATTAGATCCTCCTAAATCCACCTAAAGCTTACACACTGGACCTTTAAGAAGCATAGACTTTATACCCATTAACACACATTTTCATGTCTATACAAAAAAACCTATAATGGTGTAATGATGTTCAGTCACTGGAAGGGGGGGTGGGGGTCTTTTTTACAGATTCAGTGAAATAACAGCTGTTATTTCCGCTCTTAGCTCAATTTCAATGTTTATTTTGATCCAACCCAAACTGCCCTCCTCAAGATTTGAGGAATATCTTCAATTGGAAATAAATGGAAGCCCCAGTATCATGCAGCTTGATAGCGACTTAACACTCGGTAACGTTTGTAACACTGAAGATAAACAACTTGCCAGTTCTTAATCTGACCCCTAAGTCTAAGCTCAAATTTTGCACACATACTTGGGTCATTCTACTGAATCTGGGTTATCCCAGAAGCAAAAAACTAAATTAAAAAGTATTTCAAAGTCCAGTGTGTAAGATTTTGGGGTATTTAGGAGGATCTAACTGCAGAAACAGAAAATAATATTCATAATTATATTTCCACTAGTAATAATCTGAAAATATGTTAACGTTATCGTTGTCGACCCTAAGAATGAGTCGTTTATATCTACACAGAGAGTGGGTCACCTTCAGAGTCCACCATGTTCAATTTAATTTTCAATTCAATTTTATTTATATAGCCCAATATCACAAATCAAGATTTGCCTCAAAGGGCTTTACAGTCCGTAC
>JAPQRN010001957.1:0-10741 GCA_037367275.1 Coranthus polyacanthus | reverse complement strand
TTGGCGATGGCTATAGCGGGATGCTACTTTTATGCTCCTTTTATTCACAAAAGAAAAAATAATGAAAACCTCATGTTCAGGTAATTAAAGTGCGCATTTGGTTTTATACACACACAAAAAATGAAACTGTATAGTAATTTGATGTGCTACAGTGAAAAATAATCTTAACTCAATCAAACACTTCAAAAAGGCTGTTCAGTGTGTGTTTGTTAACGCTCTTATCTGACATTTTGGTGCCTCAGATACCAAATCATTTTATTTCCATCCAGCCATAGTTAGTAAAGAGCAGCCTCTCAGGTTTGACTGCCATGGCACTTCATATCAACTTGTCTGTGTCATGGATATTGAAAAAGTCATTCTGAAATGATAAGGAAGAGGATGAAATGAGAACACCACACTGCATTTTGGCAGTCCATCAATAAGAAAGAGAGAGGTTTGGGTGTACTGTATATCTGAGCCACATAAAGGCCTGTATAAAGCTCAGATTAGGCCCAGAGAGAGAGGAGGCGGAGACAGACGGGCGGCGGCACTTTCAGTAGCACGCTGACTCTGCGTTTGATCAGTTAGGATTTTGTAGTTGTGATGTGTTGCTTTTATCTTCGCATTAGGTTTGGTTGTTAGTGATGGTGACTTCTCTGATACATTTGATCAATTATTTACTTCTCCCCGACTTGTGATTATGCTTTCTTCCCAACTCCTCCCTTGATTTTTCTCTTTTCTCTTGAGAGCAGACTGGAGGGGCTCCAAAAAGTATTTGTCACCCCAATTATTGTCGGCCTAACTTTTGAACTCAACTTCTGAGAGACATCTTATATTCCGACGCCTGTGTCCTTCACTCTCTTGATCTCTTTTTTAGACTTTTGCTGTCGGGTTTAGCTGCTCTCTAACAAATCCCTTACATCCTCTTATAACTCTTTAAATGTCTTTCACTTGTATCTCTGTCTCATTTGCAGCTTGTAACTCTGTCTTCTCTTCTCTCTGTGTGACTCCCGGGTTATCCCAGGTCCCCTGACCACCACTCAAGTGACTACAACTCTTCCATCAAGGCCGTTCACATCCAGTGCCAGCCCCTCCACCGCCCGCCCTCTCGCCCCAACCTCGCGCCCCATCGGCTCCATCAACAAGCACCCTGACCTACGACCGATCACGGCCACGGTCCCTGTAACACGCCGGCCGTCCCGTGCTCCTCAAGGCCCGGAGCCCCATTTCTGTGAAGCCAAGTTGGTCCGTGGAGTCCAGTGGCCCACCACACAGAGAGGAGAAACTGTGGATCGCCCGTGTCCCAAAGGATCTCTAGGTTAGAACTTTAATTCAGTTCAGTCATTTAAATCAATTAATTGTATTCAATTCAATCAGTTCAGTTCATTGAAATTCAGTTCAATGAATTAAATTCATTCCAACTCAGTCATTTCAGTTTGATTCATATCAGCTCAGTTCAGGTCAATTCAATTTATCTCAATTCATGTCATTGCAATAAAAACAATTCATTTATAAGGATCTCAGTTCAAGGATCATTTCAATCAATTCAATTAATTTTGATTCAGTCCAATTCAATTTGCATTATTGGCATGAATGTGAACCATATTATGATACAATTCAATTCATGAAAAAAAAACAACAGTTCATTAAGTAATTCATCAAGTTTTTTTCCACTCCATAGCACAAACAATGTATGTGTGTTTCTTAAAATAGGCTCACACTGTATTTCCTCGATGCATGCGGGTTGTTTGTACATGCAAGTGCATCTCTGCATGTGCCCAAGTGATCAGCATGTTTGTGCTCCTACACTTGTTTTTTTCCGCTGTTGTCTTCTTCTGTCCCTGCGTTGGTCCCACCAGCAGGCAAAGTCCCCTAGGACTGGCAGATGAAAGCCTGTCCTCCACAAATAAAAGGCTCATCTCCCACAGAAACAGAGCTGATTGAAAGCAGCGAATAATGAAATGAAAGGCTAGACAACAGAGGCTTCACCTCCCTTCATGCCAGCTTCTATACCTCGAAACATGCAGCCATCAAAAAGCTGTCTTTAGTCACAGAAAATAAAGGCATCTCCCTCCATCTTCTTCTCCGATGCTGCTTCTGTGTGTTCTTTTCTGTGAAAACAGCAGTTAACATTAAATTAACAGCTGGCGTAATTGGTGCATCTTGGCAAAGCTCTCAAACCCAATCTGCGGTCGATGGAGGAGAGTATAGAGAAAAGTGGAAGCGGAGAAAAAAAAATTATTGGGAAAGAGAGAAAAGAGGGTGTGAAATGCAATGCCACATATGCTCTGATCCTCCTGCAACTGTGAAGTGCCGGTGCATTGTTTTTGTCGTCTTCCCTGTTAAGTTCTTCTTCTATCTCTCTGTGGTCTCTCTCCTCTTTTCTCTGCTTTGTCTGCGCGACTTGATGTTGGTTGTTTGTGTTAGAAGCGGTGGAAGGACCCTTCTCGAGGCTTTATCCCCGCGTTGTGTCCTTTCTCTGAACCCTCTTAACTAAACAGAAAAACACAGCTGGAAACGAGGGTTGGTGAAAGGTGCTTCCCTTCAGGTGTTTTTATTTAACAGTGAGAAATCATACCTGATGGTAATGTCTTTGGTGTGTGTACGTGAGAGAGTGTGTCTGCGCAGCATAAATGTGCAGTCCTTGTGCATATGTTCCTTTAACACTGTTCCTATTACAGCATGAAAGCCTGTTCCGCCCCTGCCGTCTTCTTCCCCTATTTCTCGTCTCTCACTCGCTCACTGCCACTTACCCTCCATTATTTAACCTTTTCAACTTCTGACCCATTTTCTCACTGACTTTTTACTCTTCCTCCTCTCTCCTTATTTCCTCTCATCTTCAAACACTTTGAGTATTGCATTTTTAAAATTCATTTCATTCCATTTTTCTGGGCTATAAAAAATGTCTATAGCACTTATTTCCTACTGACTCCTTTTCTCCACACTTTCCCCATTAATTGCAGACACCTAATGCCTATTATGTCTCCATTACTCCTCCCTCCTCTGTTTCTTCTCCCTCTGCTCATCTCCAGGCATCGCTTCGTTCCAGTGCTTGGCGGAGCAGGTCATGTGGAACCCGCGGGGTCCTGACCTGAGTAACTGCACCTCCCCGTGGGTCAACCAGGTGGCCCAGAAGGTGAGACCCGGAGTCGTGGGTCTGTCCCCTTCCTCTGCCCCACTGCCCTGACCATCCTCCTTGTCCACCTCCACATACACATTAACATATCTCCAAGGCTGGCCTGATTAAAATACAGACTCATTTCAACTGGTGCTTCATTACAAAGCATCTGCTCTTAATACTTAATTAACTCTCTTTTTTTTAGTAATATACTTTAATTACAGCTAGGTAAAAAAAAAAATTTGAATCAGTCTTAGGGCCTCACAGCTTGCAAAGTACTCTGCCACTTCAATTATTATATATTATGCCTATGCAGTAACACAATCATTTAGCCTTTAAATAAAGCACATTGATCTTAACATATCTCACTGCAATTTAAATCATCAAAATCTTTTACAACACACTCCGTATTGAACTCATCATACTCCAATTTTGGCTGTAATTAGATTTCAGATAAGTCCAAATCTAAAATCCAAGTAAAGCGCTTACTACAGCTACATTTAAGCTGGAGAACACACACTGATTATTTAGTCATGCATATCTCTCACCAGTTTTCTAAGAGGTTTTTTAAGTATGTGTATGTGACTGGAAGGGTAGCATCCTTGGAAGAATCCATTATACGTTCTCCTTTTGGCAAAAATCAATTGTAATTGCAGTGGGGTTGCTAAAGGTGTGATTTGCAAATGAAACAGCGCTTGAGGGAACAAAAACCTCACAATGTGTACTACAAGGTCCATCTTATTTACAATGAAGTGAAAAGGGCTGGAAATAAAGAGATCCTTTTTGGATGGAGGAAGTAGAAACTTGAAGGTAGTCGCGTTTTTAAGTACTACAAATAATATAAGATTGATAACATAAGATTAGATAGTTTTTTATTTATGCTGAAGGAAATTCTTGTGCCATATGTTGATCAAACACACAATTAACAACAGTAAATAAGAATAGAAATATTAAGTACAAATAGTAACAGTAAGTAAGGTTAGCTGGATGACATTAATACTGCATAATAGTGATATTGCACATGTTTTTAATAATGGAAGTAAAAGAGTAATTAGTACACATGGTAGTATTGTTCACATGTATCTTTTGTACATGAACAAAAGCAGTTTTAATGATCTTTTTACCATGACTGTATTTAACCATGTGTGTATGTCTGTGTTCACTCATGTGCAGATAAAGAGTGGTGAGAACGCTGCCAGCATAGCTAGTGAGCTGGTCAGCCACACACGGGGCCGGATCCAGGCTGGAGATGTCAGTTCATCCGTGCGACTGATCGAGCAGCTGCTGGACATACTGGATGCCCAGCTTCAGGCCCTGAGGCCGGGAAACAAAGAGTCGGCTCCACGGAACTACAACAAGGTAGAAGAGAGTGTAAACACACACAGAAGTACACAGCAGCTACTCTATATTTCATTTAAACACTAACATGCTATATTTCATTCAGAGATTAAAAAGGAACACTGAGGTAGGGCTCGAGAGTCGATACCAATAATTATCCCAATGAATGTCAAATTATTATTTCTTTTCAGGTTAAAGGCAGATTATTCTTCTTTATTTTAAATGAATGTCAGGAAACCCAGCGTAGGCAGAAAGAAAATTGAGTTCTTATTCAGCAGCAACAACGTAAATGAGAGTTATTTGTGGGTTTTAAGTTCTTCTTTGTGGTCAGAGCATGACAAACACCGAACAGCAGAACTTTTTCTGAAATCCCGAGGGAGAACATTCAAAACAATTAGAATGATCGAATCCTTTTTCAATATCAAAATATTCAGGAGTACAATTATGTAAAACAAATTATTGATACATTTTGTAAGTGTTTCAGCTGACAATGTAAAAAAAAATAGACTCTAAAGACAAAAACATGTCCATCATGGCCGCTGACGTCTAAGGCGTCTTATCACAGTATAATATAGAAATTATATTGCAAGATGATAATTATCACCATCGTTTTATCGCCCAGAGTTTAACGTGGATTTACTCTGCTGGTGCACATGTAGGGACCTGTGAGTTTCTGATTTCCTTTTTTGTTTAGTGTTTTAATTCCAGGCTTTGTTTTCTCCTTTCCAGCTCCAGAAGCGAGAGAAGACCTGTCGGGCCTACATCCAGGTAGCGTTTCTCTTTTATCTGCCTGCTTTACATGCCTGTGGAGTAAGACAGCTCTGTGACTTAGAATAACGGAGGGAAGATAAATCCTTGAGTCGACTAGGATTTTGGATGAGATTCCTTTGGCCCGTTGCTCTGTATTTTGATTTATATTGCCTTTGGAATCATCACTTATAGAATTTCTGGTTGTGCTGAAGAGCATAGTGAGCACGCTTTGGTATAACTCCTTGCAGACAGCGTATACTGTATTAAAATGTTGGTGTAGTATTTCCCAGAGCAGATTTGTAGTTTTTCTACTGCTTACGGTGTACATACAGTATCTTTGAAATATGGTTAATGTGGAAGTCTTCTGTGACATAATCTTAGCTTTGTTCCACTGTGATAGAGCCTAACTGTATAATATTGGCTTTGTTGTGTTGCGCAATAAGGTACAATATCTTTGGCTGTGAGAAAATGTAATTTGACAATAGTATGGAAGGCAACAGTTTGTGTTACTACACCCATCTGTGCTTTTTCAATATTATTGCAATATCGCTGGTTCTGAGAAAGCTGTAATCTAATATCATGAAAAGGCCGTGTGTATGCTTCTCTGTAATGATGAAATGCAGCACTCTGCAGCGCAGTCTTTTGTGTGTCTTGACCTGTCTGCAGCATACTGTAATATGACACCACATCTTCTGATCTCTGTGCAAAATGAACGTAAAGGCTGCTGTGTAGTAAGCAACCGAATCATTAGTTTTGTCACTTGCTGCAGGGTAGCTCAGTATAACCACATAGATGAGAGGATAAACCAAAAAACACCCTTTGTCTTTTTCTTTTGTAGTGGGTAGAGTGCGTTGTGATGCTAAATTCATTTTACAGATATGCTCTTTATGCTACACAACAGTCAATCCTTCATTTTGAGAGGCCTGAGCAAGAGAATTACATGATTCATCAAGCAGGCTACTCCAATAAATTGGATAGCTGATACAACCATCAAAATGGCCATTAAATGAATTGTAAGTGTGAAATAGAATGGTAAATGTCTGACATAGCAAAGTTATAAATGTAGTGCACAGGACTGGTGAGTTTCTAGGAAATTATAGTGGAATAGTAGTGACTTTGCACTTTTAAGTTGTTAAATAAAATGTGTTGCTTTATAACATGGTTCACAAAATGAGTAAAGTCCAAGGAGTATGATACAAATGAGGACGTAACTGATGATTACTGCACCGCTAATAACGCTTCCTGAAACAGTGTTAATGAACCGATGTCTAATGATTAGTTATCACATATCTGTGAATTTGCATACTAACCACTTTCTTAATAAATTGTTCCCAATTAACCCAGAATAAGTTGCTTAATGGCACAAAACATAATAACTTATTTTGTGTCCATGCACAGTGAAGCATCACATGCATAGGTTACTGTCAATGCATCATTTCATACACAACATTTGAAGTCTCATCAAGTCAAGAAGTAGTGCAGAATAAGACAGACAATCATTCTAATAATTTTACATATTCATAACTTTCAATGCTCAGTTTTTAATTTGTATTTTATGTATTTAATTGGGGCAATTCAGTTGACATAATGCAATGAAAACGCATGTGCTGAAGAACATTTGTTGCTTTTGCTAGTTCTCAACCCCTGTCGTCATCCGTGAAATCACAACGCACCACAAATGCAGAAGTACAATGAAATACATACAAGAAAATACATACTACAGTACAGTTAGCTAAAAAAAATGGCGACAGCTCTGGTTCGCTTTTAGACATCCCTTTGTTGTCAAAGATTTTGAATCTGTAGTTAATTTGATTTCAGGTGTTTTCCAGAGTTGACAGAACTTCACGGGGGAAGCTGATTGTCCAAATTTTAATTTACATTGTGGTATTTTTACAGTTGCCATTCACAACGCTCTGTTACTGTGATGTTCCTGAAAAGAGGCTCTGGGGCTAAATAGGCCTGTCATGAGATTTGAGTTAACGATTGATTGTCATACAAATAATTGCGATTGACATAATAGTTTAATTAAGCACAGTGAAATTTAAGTTTGGAACAAATTAATTATATTCTTGTTTGTTAATAAAAATTAAACATAACAGATATGACATGACTTAAACATACAGTACTGAAATATTCAACCAGGATACAAAATCTAAATAAACCGAGTACTATGGGCAAAAAAAGTCACAATTCTAAAACTAAATTGGGAAGATATGATATAACTATAGAAACTGTATTACTGAAATGTTGGACCAAAGTATAAAATTAATTAAACAACCCTCGTGATAGTTCTCCATTGAACCTATAGTAGAAGAAGAATTAGACACAACAAAATGATCCATTCAAATCATGAAAAATGATGTGGAAATAATGGGATTCACCGCACACTGCACTGCCAAGCAGATTGCATCAATCTTGCACCATCCATGTCATTTGCACAACCTCTTTTGCAGTTCGGAGATGCCGTGACACACACGTCCAACTGTGACACCAAACAGAACATCAGTACTAATGTTTCTGTGAAATACCAGACATATTCAGTGAGACATATTAGTATTTTAAGAGTCAGACATTAATCAAACAAGTTTCAGACCTGCCTGAATTAATAGATGAAGCCTATTCTGTTGGACATTTCAGTACATTGTGTTATAGACATGAAAACAATAGAATAGAAGCATGAAAGTTGTTTTGTGACTGTGGAGAGCTCTGTGCGTCTCTGCTCATTAAAGACATGCAATTTGAGGGTTTTTGCAGTTTCTGCAGTTTTCATTATGGACCAATATATGTGTTGAAATGTGAAGAAACACCTGAAACACTAGAGACTCTGATGCAAAACAAGGGCAAATTACACTCAGGTGCAAAACTTTATGGGTTTTTTTATGGGTGTTTGCGGCAGCACATCATTAGCGTAAAATATTCTGTGAATAGGACCTTAAAATAGAGCGGATTGCGGGGCAATTCCCTGCACAGTTTTTGAGTCACTCTGTTATTTGTGGATTTTATCCTATTATCTTAAATAATCGCAATACGGATTATTATGTAATAACTGTCGCAGGCCTACTGTAGGGCTAAACTGTTGATACATTTGAAGACTAGTCACTTCAAATGAGTGAAGCTAATTAATCATATATTTTCAGGATGTGGCAGTAAGGCCATCCGACAGGCTTTTTGTTATTATTTGAGGTTGAGTGTATAATAATGTGAGGTAGATGGTGATGGTTGAGCACAAACTGTCATACAACATGTACAGGTTAGGATTTTGTGTGTCTTATTTTAAAGTTTTATATGTACAGTAGCTGTGTCTTCTGCATATGCCAGGCGGTGGTCCAAACAGTGGACAACTTGCTGCGTCCCGAGGCTCTGGAGTCGTGGCAGGACATGAACAGCACAGAGCAGGCGCACACGGCCACGATGCTGCTGGATGTCCTGGAGAAAGGAGCTTTCCTTCTGGCCAACAACATGTTTGCAAATTATTTCTCTGACCAAGCCCCCAGCATCGGTAAGCCAGCCGTGTTACAAGTGTTAATTTTGACTGGATCATATTAATTTTGCATACGTGTTTAATTATTGTTTCCTCCGCTCAGATCTTGAGGTGCATGTTCTAAACACAGAGATGGACCTGCAGGACTTGTCCTTCCCACAGAGCTACGTCAGCGACAGCACCATCCAGCTTTCGGCGTCAACCATTAAACAGTACAGCCGCAATGGTCAGCAGCAGCCCTCACCCCACCCTAACCCCCAGGCTTGAATGATTGGACTGTCCTGTTCATTCCTCTCTCTTATGTTTCCATTTGCATTTTCATGCAAGCTTTAAACAATCTGCATGCAGTTGACTAAGTTATTGGTTCATAATAATAGGCTAATCAGATTAACAAAAGCGCTGAGACAATTTCTTTTCTTGATGGTTTCTTAACAGCAGTCTTAATAGAATAGCTGGGGAGGCGTGTAGATTACAATCGGCCCCAGTCTGACAGAGCAATCTCAGCACTCCCTCTCTCCTCTCTTCCCTATTCCATTCTCTCGCTCCGTCTCTCCGCCATCTTATCCCCCTCTCTCATCTCTCATGTTTCTAACCCTCCCTCCATCACTCCCCCTCCCTCCCTCCCTCCCTCCCTACCCCTTTTCTGTTTTCTGTCTCCGCTCGGCTCTGCAGTGGGAACGAGATTAGAATGATTGAAACAAACGCACATGAAATATTCATATGGAATAATAAGAGATCTGTGAATGCTTGAGGGATGAATGTTCCATTGCCCTCCACATTAAATCTCGCTCTCTTCCACCAGTCAAAATGAAACGGTCTTTACCATCATTCTAACCTTCACTAACTCTCTCTCTCTGTCTCCTTTTTGCTCACCCTGTCACTCCCCACTTTCTATCTCTGTCACTCTCACTACCATTACCATATTATGCCCCTGTGCTCATATATTTTCTTTATTTGGTCTTTCCTCCCCCCCTCCCTTTTTGCCTTCCTCCTCATTTCATTGATTGGTCTGTGTCTCCCTTTTCATTTTACATCTGACTTTTTCTCGTTTTAACTTCTTTCTCATTTCACTCTCTTTTGTTCTGCTTCTCTTGATCTGCAGGGCAAGTAAAGGTGGTCTTCTTACTGTATAAAAACTTGGGTTCCTTCCTGTCCACCGAGAATGCCACAGTGAAGATGGAGGTGGAGGCCGGGGCGAGCCACGAGCGCAGGCGGCTGGCGGTCAATTCCCACGTAATCGCAGCCTCCATTAACAAAGAGTCCAATAGAGTGTTTCTCACTGAGCCAGTGGTCTTCACGCTAAGACACTTAAAGGTGGGCAGAATCATTCATTTAGTCCATAAAGGTTCAATGTGGAAGCTTTAGAAACGAAATGGAATATAGTATTCATAATTATATTTTCATTAGAGTATAATAAGCTAAAAATACATTTGTAATTTCGTTTGGTAAATATTAACAGTGAAACCAGTGTGGGGTGGAGGGGCCCATAGAGAGAAATTCAGATTGGCACCTGAGAAATGTGCCTGTGTTCAAAGAAGAATAAAACAAATGAAATAAAACATGGTGAAATTTGCTGTATAGGCGAACCCATCTCGTTTTTTCAGTAGAAATCTATAACAAAAAAAATGATATGCTTATTCTACATAATAATAAACACTAAAATATTTTAAAAAACTATTCAGTCTAATGATTTCTTATTGTTTTTATTTTTTTGTCATATACACATCGGCTGAGTTAATATGAGGTTGTCTGATGTCAGTTCTCTGTTTCATCATGCGATGAGACATTGCGATATTGTAGCTAGTTTCAGAATCTGTCGAGAATGACCTCTCGACTTCCTCAGTACAATAGCCTAAGTAACTAATGTGACTGTAAAATCCAACAAATTGTAGGAAAAATATATATACATCAGAATATCGCTCTGTTTTCGAGCTGTTTATATCTACAGAGGCAGTCCACCATGTTTCATACAGTAACTCAGACCTGACTTCTTCTTCTTCTTCTTCTTCTTCTTCTTCTTCTTCTTCTTCCTCTTCTTCTTCTTCCTCTTCTTCTTCTTCTTCTTCTTCTTCTTC
>JAPQRN010001956.1:0-10741 GCA_037367275.1 Coranthus polyacanthus | reverse complement strand
GAGCTATGACACAGGTCTGTACACCAGCAACAGGTAGGACAACAATACGCTCACCTCGGAAACAGGAACCGGAAACGAAAATGGAAGCAGATCAGCCTCTTCACCAGTGGCGGCTGGGCTGGTGGTATAATGACAATTAAATAAATGAATCAATTGACAATATGCTGACTTCAGACACCCGTCTACAAACCAATCAGTAGCTGTGCAACGTTTGAAAAGTCACAAAATGAAGACAATGCGAACATGTGCATTTCCATAAATGGGTTTAGAGTGAATAAACTAAGCTGTGTGGTGTCATCAAAATGTGGTAATATAGGCTACATTACACATGACTGTGATAACCGAGGTAAAGAAGCAGAGCACTATATATCTGTTTTCCTACTAAAATGGTGTGTCAGTTTGTTCTCTCCTCGGACATGGAAATTTTCTTTTATTTTACTTTTACTTTTATTTTTCGCTTCCATAAACATTTTCTAATACAAAAACCCCTGCACCTATTGATGCTACAAATTACCCATGATGCAGTGCTTTCTGTAAAATGTCATAATTAAACTTACAAATCTAGGTAACTTCCATAATAGCTTCAGAGCAGTCATCACAGCGTTCCCCTGCTCCTGTATTTAATGCTTTCAAACAAATTCTATTAAAGCTCAACAAAAGAGGGACCCCACTCAAAAAAAGTCTTCCGAGTAAAATGTAATTTTTCAGCTTTTTTTTTTTAAAAAAAAGCTTTTTTTATGCAGATGTATTCCTATAAAATCCCCCCAATTATTATAGAAGGATTCAATCTTTCCAAATTGAGCTATTCAAGTCTGCTGAATGTTTGCTCATACACTGATGTAATGACGTGACTCTGTGTTTGCTTATGTAAACTGGTTGTAAGAAGGTTCCCAAGTTGAACCAACTCCAAACCAGCATTAGCATCAGCCCAGAACTAGAATCTGATCTGCTGTGTGTCCAGGTTTTGCCATCGAGGGCCCCTCCCAGGCTAAAATCGAGTGTGAGGACCAGAACGACGGGTCGTGTGACGTCCGTTACTGGCCGACGGAGCCTGGCGAGTATGCCATCCACGTCACCTGCGACGAAGAGGACATCGAGCACAGCCCCTTCATGGCCTGCATTGTCCCTGATGACCACAGCAGTGACCACGAGAAGGTCCGAGCATGCCAAAGCATTGTTTGATTGTCGCTCTATAATGACATCATCTTGTTGCGCCCCATTCTTCTCCTACTATGAGTTCAATAAAGAACTAGCGCTGCAATGATTTATTTTGATCTTGTACCATGGTCCAATATTTCTTTAATGGGCTTTGAATATTTAAGTCATATCTGCTCAATGTACTGTTTTAGTTGTGTCCTTATTTGGCCATAGTACATGTTTATTCTGATTTTATAGACAATAATATCATTAATCACAATTATTCATATGACAATTAATTGTCAAATGTCAATATCGTGACAGCCCTAGGACGTCTTCAAAGCAATTTTTTCAGAATTGTTTATTGTCTTTTATTTAAATTTTTTCTACTGATTATTGGACTAGTAGACTGGTTGTTGCAGCTCTAGTTTCACTCTTTGTTTAGGATGATCTGCTGTTTTCTTCATTTTTTTGTGATCTGGTCAACGGATTGACTTTTTGCACCATTTATGATTAATCAATTGAACAGTAAAATAATCTACAGCATCCTTTGTTTTTATTCTGCAGTATCCAAAACCCAAAGATGTTTGACTGAGTCTGAAAGATAAGGACAGAAAATTGGACAAATTGGCCCATTTCGGAAGCATATGTTTTACTGAAACCATTAACCTATTGTCAAACTAGTCAAACTCTCTTTTTTTTCTTTTCTTTTTTTTTGATAAAGTTGTTGCAGCTGTAGTGTTTTGTTGTGTTTATAGGTCCAGGCATATGGGCCGGGGCTTGAGAAAAGCGGCTGTCTAGTCAAACAACTGGCTGAATTCACTGTCAACGCTAAGGATGCTGGGAAAGGACCTCTGAAGATCACTGTCCAGGTGAGATGCACAGATTTATTGCTGCTGAATCAATAAATGTGAGGAAATGGTGAACTAAGGTGACATCATCATATGCCATGTCCAACCAATAGTTTTTAAAATGTGTGTCCATTTTCAGTTTTATTTATTATATATATTATTATATATTATTTTTATTTAGCACATACAGTAGAAGTAAATCCCTTTACAATCATTCTTGTCAAAGAAAAATACAAAGCAAATTAGATAGTTCTATGATGCAGTATATCCCCACCCCATCCCGGGAACACCCAACAAGACCTGCAGTTTCTGAGATGCTCTGAGTCAGTCGTCACCATCACAATGTGGCCCTTCTCTAAGTTATTCAGATATTCATATCCATTTTTCTGCTTCCAACACATCAACTTCAAGGACTAAATGTTCATTTGCTGCCTAATACATTCACCCACTGACAGGTGCCATGGTAACCAGATAATCAACATTATGACCACTTCACCTGTCAGTGGTCACAGTGATATGTATGTGCATATACCTACACACACACACATATATTTTCATAACATATATATATGTGTGTGTGTGTGTATATATGTATGTATGTGTGTATATATATATATATATATATATATATATACATGTACGTATACGTATATGTATATATATATATATACATGTACGTATACGTATATGTATATATATATATACGTATACGTGTATGTATGTATGTATGTATGTATGTATGTATATGTATGTATGTAAGTATATGTATGTATGTATGTATGTATATGTATGTATGTATATATATATATATGTATGTATATGTATGTATGTATATATATATATATGTATGTATATATATATATGTATGTATATATATATATATATATGTATGTATGTATGTATGTATGTATGTATATATATATATATGTATATATATCCATCCTGACTGTCTCCCTCTGTGTGTCAGGATGCAGAAGGCCTTCCAGTGGATGTGAAGGTGAACAGTAAAGGTGATGGGCTGTACTCCTGCTCCTACAACCCCTTGTCCTCCATCAAACACACAGTGGCCGTCGCCTGGGAAGGAGTCAACATCCCGAAGAGCCCCTTCAGGGTAAGCAGCAAATCACAGCTCCCTGTCGAGGCAGGAAGCAATATCACAGCCAAATCAAAGGATCTTATTAAGGCAGGACACATTGGGGTTGTCCAATCAGAACCTTTAGCTGAGATGAAAAGCACCAATGTTCTCCAATCAAAGCCCACTGTTACAGATGGAAGTTTTGTTATGGCGATGGCAAAACGTTCAAATCTGAACAGTAAAACTAAAAGACCTGTGATTATCATTACCACATCTGTAGAACAGAGGTACAGCTTTTAGTTTAGCTGCAGAGCTAAATTGTCAATTCATCATCCCAACATCCTAACATGTCAGTGTTTTTAAATAGTAAACCCTGTCCAGGAAACAACTAGCCTTTGTATCTATGCCAAGGCTCTCTAACATGCTGTATCTCACTTAATTAAACTAATCCAAAATTGAAATCTTAATATCCAGTGTTGCCAACTTGTGATTTTTCTCCCTAGATTTTGCAACTTTTAAGACCCTCTTTTCCAAAAAAGCACTTAACAATGAATCTAGTGACTTTTTAAGAACTGTGTTCAGTGATTGGAGAAGAGCAGCATCTTATTTTGTTGAACAATCATCAGCCAGATAGACACAGGAATAAACTGAATGGCTTTTGTGCTAAATAATTGACCATCAGTGTTGCCAGATTTCCAATAATTATAGTACCTGTACGATAATTTTGCCCTCTGTATGGTGTGTGATCAATAACGCCAAATGTATGATCATTTGATCACCTTGTGATACTTAGTATTCGTAGTTGTAATCAGTCCAGGTTATGTATTTCAGTTAATTTCCCAACATGATCAGGATAGTAAAATATTGATCCTAGTCTCTAAAGGCATCTCTTCTGACATCTTTCCAGCCAATCATGCTTGTTGTGATGATGAACACGACACACTAAGATGGCTGTCCTTAACTAATACCATCTTCACATATATATTTTCAGGTATTTTATATTAAATACAGTAACTTACAGGCAGTATTATATTTACACAAACTACATATCTTGCGTATGACAATCTTCCCCCAAAAATGATCATTTTAATCCTTTGGTGTGATAGTTTATTTCCCACATAATGGTGAGATTAGCTTTATAGGTTTATTTATTGCCTTTAAATAAACCAATTCTCTTGCAAAACCAATCAAAAGACAACTGATATTACCTGGATAGCTTCCGCTTTCTACCCTATGCTCAGATACTATAGTTGGCTTGCTAAAAAGATGACAATAAGATAATATTTTATTTTTTCTTTAAACAAACAGCTTTGGTGATTTGCTAGCAGGCAGGCTAATTTTTCCAAAACACTGCTAATTTTTAGTTAAGTATGTACCTAATCTGTTGGTTCAAATGTGTAATGAAAGTTAGCCAGGCAGATCCTGTACTTAGCTAGCTTAAAGTTTGTAATACCTGAAAAAATTCAAAGTGACTTAGAAGTGCTCAATTCTGCAGTATTAGAAATGATAATCAAATTCTCAGTTTATATTGCATGTGGTTGCTGTCACTATGAATGAATTCCTGTTGCATGAAGCCAACCAAATATTCTGACTGAATTATTGGCACTTCTGAACAGATAATGTTGTTAATATTTCCTCACGTGTGGATTGCAGCCTTGGCTCATGTTGTTTTTAGACTTATTTCAATCTGTTTTCTCATTTTAAACCATCTCAAATTATTGTTGTTAAAAAATGACGTATCACTAATATATTCTGTATGATCAAAGATGCAACTGCAGCTGATGTGTTTAACCCATCCCACTGTTTTCAACTTTTTTTTGCACTCATTATACTAACTGTTTACTCACTCTGTTTATGTGCACTACCTTCTGGTTTGCCTTCTGTAACTGGCAGAGAACCTCATGCTAACCTTTGTATATTGATTTTATTTAAACTAACTGACATATGCACTAACCTTTTTCTTCTCTTCTGCATTTATAACATAGTTGTAACTTTAATTTTGTATTATTTTTTTTAACACCAGATGTTCAGTTTTCTGTACCATTTAATATAAACTCCACACATATGATGATGGCAGGATATTGGATTGTAACAATTTGCCAGTTGATTTATTATGTACCAAGGTCAAGAACATGCTTGATACTTTATTCAGATCCTGTTCAATTTAACAGGCTGCTGGTTCAGAGAAGTGAAGCTCTACTGTCACTGTCATCAGTTTTTTTTCCTGTTAAATGAAAGTGTTTCACTCCTTACCCTTTTCACACTTGCACAGAAAAACTAAAATATCAAACGTCAGTTTAAGGCAATTTAGCTCTTTTTCTTTCCTGCACTGAATATGATCTAGTTCATGATTTTAAATATAAGAATAACACTATTTTTAACACAAATGACAAAACTGTCAAATGACTGAATGAACAAGTTTTCATTAAACAGATGTTGCACAGAACCTTTAATGTTGTGTCTGAGGGATTTGTTTGCTCTGTTATTTGTCTCACTTTGTTTACCAGCTGTCTTCCTGTCTTGCTGTTGGCGGCATACAGTGGTTTATACTGTAGTTTCACACGTGGTGTAAATGCGTCTCATGAGAAACTGCCAGTGGGCCTTCCATATGTTTGGATAGGTGCCTGGGTGCTGTTCAGGAATTTATGGTGATGCCAACAGGTATGTTGGCATCACCATGTTGTCTTAATGACAGACATTCTTGTGTCATTAAGACAAAAGTGCAAAGTCCCAAAGACATACTAAAGGAGAAGATGTTTTGACAAGTTGCAGTTTGTGCAGATTTGTAGATTTAAGACTTGGATCCTGCAACTGTTTTCATCTTGTCACAGCTTGTTTTATATTTTTACAGTTATGCTGCAGCCTGACAGTTATGCTGCAGCCTAACACCCTGCAGCATAACAATTTGTTTGTTCTGCTGCTCAAGGTTCAGAAGTGTACTATATAAGCAAAAGTATGAGGGACAACTGAAAAAAATCCCATATGTGATTGTTGAATGTGTTTTTTCAAATCCAAATTAATTAACTGCACTTTAACAACTACCTCATTTGGTCTGGATTTTGGGACTTTTAATTTTTTTATCTGAAACAAAATTGCAGTTGTGAAATCTCCCCTGGACAAAACAGCTAAACCTTGGTCTGACAAAGAAGGTGGGCTTTGTCCAGATCAACCTGAACCCTGTTTGGTGTATTTGGACTTTTTTGGACCATTTGCAGGAAGTTATGGTAGTTTATCAGCAGCTGCTAAACAAAAGAAAGAATTAGAAGAAGGAAAAATGAGCCACTGTAGCACATGAGGAGTTTTTAATAGAAATGTGATCCAATGAAGTAATAAAAAGTCACCTTGAAAAACACCATAAAATGTTCACATGATAAGGATGTTCATTTGGCACTTGAAGCTGATGCTGTTAGTAGTATTTTCAATCATTTTCTAGTGTAAGGTGAAACCACAGCTTACCAAAACAAATGTAATGTAACAAAAACACAAATCTTGGTTTGGACTTTGAGGTATGAAAATGCTTTTCTAGTCATTTCCGGCTGTTGCAGATTTCTCAGCAGTTTACGAACCTGACTAGAGGGATTTGCTGCCATTGAGCCATACAAGCTGGTGATGGGGCTTGGCTCCCAGTCAGCATTCCAGTTTTTCCACACCAAACTGTTTTGGAAACTCATTGTTTTATTGGTGTGTCTTTATGCACAGAGGCATTGGCATGTTGAAACAGGACAGTATTTTTTACCAAACTATTGACCTAAACTAGAAGCACACTGTAGTCAGTACATGCTGCAACATTCAGACTTCGGGGCCAACCTACAAACAGTGGATGAACATGCAGCCCCCATACCTGTGGACATGTTATGTATTTGTACATTGTCCAGAGGTGTACGTGTCTACCAGTGATTATTGCAGGTTTGGAGCTGTTGTAACTGTGATGACTCTGCAGGCTTGTTGTGAGCTGCAGCAATGTGCAGGCTCCCTGGCACTGACAGCACTTTTCTGCAGCTTTCATGTTGAAGTAAGAGTAATGTGAGAAAGTAAACAGTCACACCCAGGACTCAGCACTGCTGGGAACATACACCAGTAACACCTTTTCATCAAAAATGGGCAAGGAAACAAAAGCAGTGTAGAAGACCTGAGCTGACCCTGACTGTCACAATATTTACTGCTCTGACAGTTGGTTTTTCAAAGAGATCCAGTGAGATCAGAATACTTTAAAGACCAGGCTAGATTAAATTAAATTATAAAATGAATAGTCTGAACCTGAAAGAGGTAATGCCATAAAATGACCCATTTTATGGCATTACCCCAGACCCCATCACCCAGACTGCTAGAGGATGCAGTTTTGGCTTGGTCACAAACAAACTATGAAGCCAGTTCACTAACATATGCCAACCTTGATCACGACCACCCAGCTAGAGGTACTGAGAGAAGTTAGCCTTCAGGCCTTCTAGCAGAGACACTTATTGACAGAAAGGCTTTACAAAGTCACGAAAGGTGGTATAAAGAGTGACAAAGTCAAATGGAGGAGATCGTAGTGGATCAATGGCACATATACAGAACTCAAGAAACTGGAGTTCATGTCCCAAGTAAAATCTTTTAGACTTTGTTGAGTTGCCATTTTCAGTTTTCAGCCACAATTTGGTTAGGTTTAGGGACCAAAAGGGCTTGGTTAGGTTTAGAAAAAGATCATGGTTGGGTTAATGTAGACCCTTTCCCTGTTAACTGTGTGTTAGAAATGGTAATAAAGACCTGAAGGCAGACTTGTCCATGTGTGCAGCCAGACAAGCTTTGCAGACAGGGCCAGATGGTGAATGAAGTGAGGTGTGACAGAGATAGGACCATCCTTAGGACCTTTGTTCTGTGTTTACAGTCGTGCTTCCGCCTCAGAAACATCTAACCAATCAGACCAGAGAAAGTTCTCACATTAGCTGTGAATGATACATTTTGATTTGAAGTAATGCAAAGAGGTCATCCTGCCACTTGTACCATCTGGTCAACTGATTCACACCAGCGCAAACCATCTATAAGCCTCTGTTGCGTATGTTCTGAGGATGATGCAGGATTTTTTCTTTTATAATTTAAAAACACATTTGGAAGACAGGTGGTAAACAAAGATCAAATGTTGTGGAGGCTGTAGATTAACAAGTCAGTCACGATGCAGCACTGCACACTGTTTACTGTTTTAATCAAGTCTGAGTTTCATGTGTATAATCCTTACAGCCTTACAACAGCAAATCTATATTTCTTATACACACTCATAATCAACCAGTGTTATAAACCCCAAATAATTTGCATTTCTTTTCTTGCATATCACCCTAAATAATAAATTGTGATCTTTTGTTTCAGACTGTGTTGTTTCGTTCATTTGCTTTAGAGTTTGAAAACGTACACAATTTAAAGCTGCAGGAGCCAAAATCAGGGGAAACAATCCCAGAATTTGAAAATGCACACCCTCCTTCTGTAGCTCTCTCCTCTTGGTCCAAATCAAAAGACTTTTCATGCCGACATTTCCCACTGCTGTGGAAAAGCAAAGACACTTTTCCAAGTTGCCATATTGAGCCATGTAGTAGAGTCATGTCTGATGGAATCTGAACATCGATTGATGATTACAGCTGTCAATCATGTAATTAACCCCCTACCTGTCTGAAAACACCAATGAGAGACCAAAACCTCCCGTCACAGGGTTGATTTCTGTTTTGTTTTTTTTGTTTTTTTTTACAATCTGAAATCACAGCCAGCAGTAGGTACAGAAGTCTTGTTTCCTGTCAGACCACTTAAATTACAACATGCTGAAAGGTGATTATGGAATTTTTGCCCAATGAGCTAAAAAACTATTGCGCGCTGAAGCTTAAAATGAAGTTTGACTATTTCCTTATTATTCATTAGTTTCAATGTCTTTAATGAAAAGTTCTGGTGATGCTGCAGTTAACATTAATTCTAATGAAAATAAAAAAAACTAGAAATGCAGTTCACAGTTCACAGAAAAATAAAGACAGATAACTTTAATTATACACATCAACAAATGACAACTACAGTAAATGTAATATGCATGTGCACTGGCAGGATTTGTTAGTACTTAAGTCTCTGATATCGTGCCATGTTGGTTGTAAACATGTAAAACTGTTTCACATCACAAGGTATTAGTGACAGCATTTTTGGTACATTGTTGTGGTCTATTATGAATGCACTGCTCTAAAGTCTTATTTTAGTTGTAGGTTACATCTCCTGTTAAATCCAAATGTAGATATGCATCTACATCTTAAAATGTTTTATCATGCATCCCATTAGAAAATATTCAAAATTAGTAGTGGCTCTAGATTAGAACCTTGGGGAGCTCCAAATTTAGTGTTTATTGTTTATAATGATCAGCTGAACAAAACTGCTGTGATGTTTTGAACACTGTAGGATCTTAGAGGTGAAATCCCCTTAAATAACCTTTTGAAAATGAAAATGAGCGATGTTTATTTCCTGTTGGTGCTTGCAGGTGAATGTGGGTAAAGGCAGCCACCCGAACATGGTGAAGGTGTTTGGTCCTGGAGTGGAGAGAACCGGACTGAAGGCCAACGAGCCCACACACTTCACCGTGGACTGTTCAGGAGCCGGAGACGGTACCACACACACACTTCAAACACTTATCTTTACATAACCTGCAAATAATTCAACACACACTCCTTCCTCTGGTATGTCCTGGCAATGATCTCAAGAAAAAAACATCCACACAGAAAATTTCACTTTGACTTCCTTTTGCAGAGTTATCTACTTACACAAACCAGGTACACAAACACCTGAAATAAACTTCAGCATTTGGATTCAGGTCAAAGTCACTTATCTATACTTCAGTCTCATTTGACTTAAGAACACTCACTAAGACACAAACAACCGACTTAATCAGTTAGTTATGTCTCTTTGTACATGCAGAAGGTAATTCATCAAATCAGATTTATATTTAAAAGTCTACATTGACAAAGAAATGCCTGGGGGAAAAAACTTATCCTAGGCATGTATTTGCCAATTTTTTGGCAAGAGTTTATTCTTTAAGTCAGTATCAAGTTTTGTACCTCATATGATTCGGGGGAACCTACCCATTCTTTCAGGTGCAGAGTAAAATTATCATCATCTATTACCTTTATGTGAGCAGACAATATTTAACATTAAAAAAACATGCCATCGAATGATCCTGGAAGCTATGTTGTCCGGGGCTTTATGCCCCTGGTAGGGTCTCCCAAGGCAAACGGGTCCTTGGTGACGGGTCAGACTAAAAGCAGTTCATGACCCCAATGGAAAGAAAAAGAACAAGGGCCGAGACGTCGCCCGGTATGGCGCAGCCGTGGCCCCACCCTGGAGCCAGGCCCGGGGTTGGGGCTCACAAGCGAGCGCCTGGTGGCCAGGCCTTTGTCCACGGGGCCCGGCCGGGCTCAGCCTGAACTGGCAACGTGGGCCCGCCCTCCTGTAGGCCCACCACCTGCAGAGGGATCCATAGGGACCGGGTGCAATGTGGATCGGGTGGCAGTCAACAGCGGGGGCCTCGGCGACCTGATCCCCGGACATGGACTTTGGCTCTTGGGACTTGGAACGTCACCTCACTGGGGGGGAAGGAGCCTGAACTTGTGCGGGAGGTTGAGAGGTACCGTCTAGATATAGTCGGGCTCACCTCCACGCACAGCTTGGGCTCTGGAACCCA
>JAPQRN010001954.1:0-10745 GCA_037367275.1 Coranthus polyacanthus | reverse complement strand
TATAACATCTATTTAGAGCCTGCATGTCATATATCAAAAGATTTAATTAAAGAATCATATTTAGCAGGCAAAAAGGTGTCAGTTGAGGATTACAATGACACAGAATGATGCCAAAAGCAAAGCACTCTGTCATGTAGACTCACTGCTACCTATTAAATAAGTTTGAATTAGAGGAGCTTATCTAAAAGAGACTCTTCAATACCAGAATCTATAGCGACAGACAACAATATCAGCCATATTAGGAATGGAACAAAATGAAAAAATGCTAATTCTTTTTATGGAGTTGATGCAAACGAAAAAGAATGAAAGGAGGGGGAAAAGTAATCCTGAATAATGTCTTCTCCCTCTCTCCCTGAATACTTTATTGAGTCTGATGTCCCCATTGCATTTCTGAAAACGTTTAGCCAGGATACGATTCAGCTAGAAATAATTAACAGCATAAATTTGCATTATTAGGGTGGATTAAGTCAAACAATGTTTGCATATTGAAGGACTGAAGGGACTGTGTGGCTTCTCGTAGAGAGGCGGTTCTCATTTTAGGTGGGCTGTTTGGTTTCCCGTGAGAGCAGATAGTGGAGAATATTCGCACTTTGTCTGGGAAACAAGTTTGCAGCCACATTACTTTTTCAGTTGTGTTTTGGTCTTGAAGAACAAAAAAAAAGTGTTTGAGCATGTATGTTTGTGTTTGTCTCTGTGTATGCATGTAAGCGTGCGTTAGAGAACAGCGAAGGAGAAGGCAATTACACGCAGCAGTGTGGTGTGTTTTAGTCGTCCCCTGAGCCTCTTCCAGTCACAGCCTGAGCAGCTACACTTCTCCATTTTCCTTGACAGAGCATTTTCTCATACCCAGGCTCACTCTGCTGACTGTTAACTCCAGCTCCAAAACCTACGACCCTGACAGACTTGGATGGCTTATCCAGATGTGCCTGCACCTGGTTTGGAATAAAGAGTTTAGAGGGAAAAGGAAAAAAGTCTTACCACAAAGAGAGGGGAAAAAAAAAAAAATTATTAGCCTCTGAAATATAGATGTCCAATTTTGTTTTCTGTTTCAAAGCTGAATATGCCTTTAGGCAGATTGCAAATTGTAAATTATGTAAAAGACTAGTTTAGGGACACTGGGGCAAAAATGCGCTGTTGGCTAAAAGTCGATCTAAATTTGCAAAATAGTACTATGTATGCATGTATGTATGTATGTTGTGGCCCCACACCACTTTCTACTTTTACTTTTACTCACACAGCCAGACCTATCTCTACTGTTTGTTTGAGCTGTGCCAGTGCTATATATGTCTGGCTCAATCAACTATCTTTCTGGAATAGGGAAAAAACACTCTCTGGGTTGTTTGGCTGGGTATTTCTTTAAATTAATCATACTTATCTTAGGCATCACTAAGCACAGGACGCAGTGACAGAGTCCTTGCAAAATAGTGTTGAGGGACAACTTTTGATGGAACATTAGTATGTGGGGAAGCAAGCTGGGATATTAAAATGGCAAACCCCCAAAAGAAAATGCTACATAAGATGTACATTTTCAGCGGGTAGTTACTCACTCTGAGGTTGCAGTTGTTCTTTGACATAGTGAGGGGGACTTTGAAAATGGTAACATGCAGATAGCAGAAGGGAGGAGAATGAAGACTGACATGCCCGATGGCAGAATTATTCCAACGCAGTACATTCTGTGAGCCAAACTATCCCAGTTTAGGAAAAACTGTGCTGTCCTTGGTGCTGAACCATGAAAAACAATAAGGAATTTGAATGTCATTAAACTGAAGATTTCATGTATGTTTTTTTGGTGTGAATGATGACATAAAACCTTTGTGATACTTGTGCAAAAGTATTGTCATTGTTGAATGAACACATCTGCACTCTTCCCATTAGTGACCTCAGGACCAGGGACAACACAGGCGAAATCCAGCTGCAGAAGCCACAATATGCCACAAAGTGAAGTGTGGCCAGAAGTTTTGGTACAGAGGGTATTGCATGACTCTTTCAGGATGAAGGTTCCAGTTCATCTTTGGCTTCCTCCAGCAAGTTAAGAGTAGTAAGAATAGGTAATTGGTATGGCATGCAAAATAACATCTCTCCATTCTGCTCTCTCTTTTCTTGGTGGTGCCTCCTCTAAGTGCAACTATAGCCAAGATATAGTTTAAGACATGCTTATTTTGGCAGCTTTTAAATGATTATTGCAAACCTTCATATTACATGATTCATTACTCTCCTCCCCAAAATCTTGTACTGTGCCAATGCATTTCCAACACCAACACCAACACCTTTTCACTGGGTGTCTTTGGTAAATCATGAAAGTATTTTTTTGAGGTTTTGCGCAGGTGCAAAGTATTAGTAAATCTGTCCATTAGACTTCAGACAGTTGTCACAGTCCCACAATAAAACAGAATTTTGTGTTGTTTAACCCTCATCCTACTAACATCAACATTCATGGAATATCAACATTAACAATAATATTAACATGCCTGAAATGCCTGGAAAAATGGGGGGAATAAATGGCAGAATTTGAAAATACACACCTTCCTTGTGCAGCTCTCTCCTCTCACATTTTACACATACAAAACATACTATCGCAAAATTTGAAGTGATGCTTTAACAGATTATGCATGAGTGTCCACACTGTGACTTTTGGGATTGTATTTTAATAAAGATATTCGAGCTGGGTTTATAATCCAATTAGTTATTTTGAACAGTGAACAGTGGCAGGATCTACACACTGAATGACAGCTCAGACATCTTTCGAAATCTTTTGAGCACACGGCATTGTTGCATGTTGTGCCGATGCCAGAAACAGACATCCTTGAAAACTTTTATGCAGCTAATTGGGCTGAAAAGACAAAAACTAAAATAAATACTAGTCATTAAAGTCAACATGCTGTTTTTTTTAATTATGGCTCTTTTCTAGGTCACATTGAACTGTAGGTGGAGGACAATACAGCAGGAAACAAAAACACTTTAAAACATTCAAATAAGCACAATAAATGCTTCCTTCTGACTGACTGAGCTATGGCTCATTTAGTTCAATGCTGTCGTGTATCATAAATGAATTTTGTGCAATCACATAATCTATATACAGACATGAACAGATGTACACTCAAAGCCCAGTAGTGCCAAGGTGATAGCTGTCCAACGGAAGACTTTGTAACTTCTTCAGGGAACAAGAGCCAGCAACATTTCCTCAACTGAAAATGACTCTGTCAACTTAACTCAGTCATCACCATTAGTCAAGCAGAAGAGTAATTCAGCTTATCCCCATTACACATAAGACAACAATATGGCACGGGGACGTCATTAGGTGTGGGGCGGAGGGTGGGGGGGTGATGAAGAGCTCACTGAAATGAGATTGGATTTAAACAAGTGCCGCAGCTGTCCTGAGGGCCTTCCATGGATGCTCCTTCAACGAATAGGTGGAGGCTGCATAATGATGAGACACTTAGTTTCCCTACTGTTCAGATTTATGGGCTCCAAGGCGTGTTACGATCATTAGGGGGATTGTGAAAGGAAAAGGGAAATGGGGTTGAGACTATATGGTCTTGGGAGGAGGTGGAAATTGCACTAAGGTTTTTTTTTTTGTTTTTTTTTCTGGTAACACAGCACTTTTGAACCATAAATCTTTGATCCTCTCCTCCTTATTTGTGCAATGGCATTTTATAATGGAAGACTCCCTATAATTTCACACTCCAATTAGTAAATTACTAATGCTGTCCTAAAATGCAATTCTTGGGGTGATAATAAACAAACAGGTCACACCCTAAGGGACTGTGGTTAGAAGAAGAAAAAAAAGATTTCACAAGGTTTGAAAACAAATTATTGCTTTTGTTTGGTTCTGTTTGAGATTAGTCAGATAACCTCAAGTTAATGATAACAACACCGTAAAGAGGAAGAAACGGTATTTAAAAAACAATCTAATTATTGTTTTTATTTTTGTTTAATGTCTGTAGTCTAGAAGAAACTTCAGTCAATAAGTTAGTTTCTCAAGCGAGTGCAATACAAACATCAGCAAAATTTTACCACCGCTGGAATGGAATGAACGGGAGTCATTAGGCTATTGGAACATGGTGAATAATTCATATTGCATAATAAACTTAAATCAACAGAAATATTTGCTTTTATGTTACCTGAGATAGATTCATTGCAGAGAAAGAGAGAGCTTATTGCCCTGATGACACCCAGGAGATTAGCTCAGTTCTTTTGTTAATGTTTATTAAGGGAGTCAAACCGTGCATTTAATTATGTTCTAACATAAGGTAAGATGAGACATTACTTTGACCTTGCAAAAGACTGATAACAAAATAATCATAAGTGCCACTCACTCATTTGTTCTGGGACTTTCAACAATGACCAACAAAGTATTGACTTAATAAATAACGATGGATGACGTGAGGTGTGACTTCACCAATCGATTTGCTCAGAGTACAGGGTGTTGCCTTTCATGCTGTAGAAACTCGCACTGCTACTTTACCAAAACATCAGCCATCTGCTTACCTCACTTTATCAGGGGCTGTAAAGATTCACCCATACAAACTGGTCGATGTGACTACATCAGTACACAGACCCTTGAATTCAATTCCATGAAGCAAATAATGGCCTGATTATGAAGTTATGAACAGGGTAATTGAAACTTTGCTGCTAATTCTGCACAACGTCTTGGGTCATTGGGTCAGTCTTGCATCAACTCGCGTTAACCTTTCCCCTTCATGAGAGTAATGTGAGTAACACAACACCAACACGTTGTTCAGAGCACCATCAAAAGTCCACACTTTGGAAGAGTATTGGATTTTATAAGGAGGAAGGAAAGTTGGGCAAAATGCTAGCTATATACAAGGTCTGTAGATCAGTGAGTAAGTACAGTGGTAGCACAACAAATCTTAACACTTACCTGGTGAGAGGACATAAGGGAAACTTTTGATGGTTTGATGGTGGTTTTCTGTGGATGCTACAGCTAATCACAAGCAAAGATGGGGATTTTAAAGACTTTTCCCACCCAAAATGTGGCCACAACTCAGCAAAGTCCTAGGTATTCATGGCATTTACAGCCTGTTTTATTGGCAAGGACTTAAGACTTAAGACTACAGTAAGAGTGAGGATTTTTACAATATGGAAAATACGTTTGAGCCCACGTACAAGTTACCAAGCGGATAGTGTTTCTCTGACAAATGCCTATCAGAGACATACATCGAAGTGAAAAATGAAGTTAAACAAGAATTGTCAAATGCAGAGTGAGTGGCAACAACAACTGATGCCTGGACTTCATGTGCAACTGACTCCTACATGTCAATTACAGCCTCTACATCTGGGATTCACAAGTCTTTTATGAAATATACTGTATATATTTGAAGGTAAAGAATGACACTTTCCATAGAATTATAGATTATTTTAATTTATAATGGAAAATGGCTGCAGCAGATTGCAGCACACTGAATCAAATTGCACAGAATTGACCCTAATCATTCTGTATTAAAAAGTTTTGTCCCTAAGTTGTATCGTAGCCTAGAGATGTGTAACAGGGATAGATTATAATAATAATAATAATAATAATAATAATAATAATAATAATAGTGGTAATCAGCTCTGTGATTTGTTTTAATTAATAAGATATAAAACATATTTAACCAAACCCAAACAATGTGGTAAATAACATGGGAAGTCTTATCACGTTTTGTGACTGTGAGTACGTTGTCATTGTGCAGTATTTTTATAATTTAACTTGCGAAGTCTATTAGCTGCCGTAGTGATTAGCTGCTGTGCCTCATGCACTCGTTCTGAAGAAATACTTCAGAGCTAATGTAAAATGATGGCCATTTCAATGTGTTGATTGCATTTTTATTTTGTTGTACAGGGGCTGTTTACTGTAAAAAACCACCATCACGCACAATCTGTGTCTGTTCATCAGGTATGTTTTACATGTTTTGTAAGAGGAAGTGTTGAATTTTACTGTGATAATGACATTTGTAAAGCCTTGTAATGTATTGCTTTTGTATTGTTTTCCACGTAAATAAAAAAAAAAGGCAATGGCAGGTTATATGATGAAATTAGATATTACATACGGAAGTAAGATGCACATTTGTATAGTATTAGAGATTTGTCTAAGTTGTTGTTTTGTTTAATTTACTGTACTTTGTGTTTAAAAACTACACGATTAACATTATACGATTACATGTAAATTGCGCCATCGCTCCTTTGCTCGCTGACATTTCCACCTGCAGGGCAGGAGCTGTTTACTGTATAAAGCCACCATCAACCACATTCTGGGTCTGTTTAACAATGCTGCTGCAAAAAAAATGCCATGAACCTGAGAGAAGTTGTCAAGTAGTCTCTTCAGCCTGCTGTTTCTAACCAAATGAGAGGGGTTACAGATGCACATCCCTACTCAATGCTTACAGTGTTACAGGCTATCAAGTAACTTCAGCTGCTTGCTAAATGTTAAGATATAAATTTCACTCGTGAAATAAATGTAATAGGGACCATATAATGCAATTGTACCAAAGATATTCCATTTACAAAGTCGTAGATGTATGAACATAGATTAATATGGTCTAAATACAGTAATAAGAAACTAATATTAAATTTTTTACAGGTAAGTAACATTATTTTATCATAATTATCATTCGCTGTTTTTCCTGCTCATTTTTAAGCTCCTTCAGATGAGACTTACAGATCACGTGAGAGTTTGCTGCTGAGACAGAAACAGGCCTCAAACAAAGTCAAGTTTCTCCAGATCCATGTGTCTGATAAATATCATTTTAATGTCACAATGTTCAGAAGACACGTGGCTTGTGAAAAATTGGCCAGTTTTTTACTTAATTCATTATTTTTTTAATGAATGGGCCAGAATCTGCCTCTAGTCTCCTAAAGGGGCGGGGCCTGGAGAAACCACATGACACATGAAGCGTCTTGTTTCCCTGAACTGTCTTTGATTGTACTGCACACAAAATGAATGCTAAAACTATCAAAGTTATCAAAATTTTATTTCTATTTTTCGTGGCACAATCTTTTGCTGTGGTTCACAGTCAGTGCTCATAACCCCTGTAAGCGGGCCACAGTGTTAGTGTAAGTTGTTAGCCTCAGCCACAGTAGATCTGTCTGTCTGGAGAAACGAAACTGTTGGTTCTATAAAAAGAAGCTGTGAAAGTCGACTCAGTGCGAGTCCAGAAGCTGAAGAGAAAAGCAGGCGAGTGAGCTATCAATCACACCTGTCAATCCATGCCCACACAGAATAAATCAAAGCCTTCTCTAAGTTGTATTAAAGGAGCATTAATATCTGAAATTACCATAGTACAGTTATTATAAGGCCCAGATGGAGGAGCCCATCCTGTTGAAAACACAGTCAAAGGTCGTTTGGGCAAATGTATGTACCTGTTGTTTAGTGACGTCAAGCAGTTGTACCCTAATATTTTTTTGTAAAAGTAGCTGTCATATTTTAGTGAGAAGACAGAACAAGGGTAACATAGCTATAAAGCCACAAAATTCCCTTGAGGAGAAGGTCAACAAATCATTGAACTTTAGCACCCTGCTGTTGGTCTCCTGTTCCAGACCCAAAGTAAACATTAATGATTGGCTTTGTTTAACCCTAAACATCATCTTTTCCTGAATCTAACCACATTTTTTGTACCTAAAGCTAACACAACCTTCTTCATGGCATTGTCACAGTATAATTTATTTTTCTTATTTTTACATTTTAATGTTATCTGTGGATTTATTATCCTAGAATCCCTGTTTGTGTTGATGACACTCTCACATCTTATATCTCTATGTTCTAAAGGCATTTTTAAAAATTATATTTCAAACAGGACTCTGGGGTCTGGTTACACTTTAATGTGCTTCTTCATTAGCTTCTGTCTACATGGGTCATAGTTGCCACTTAGCTCAGAATCAAGACATTTTTAATCAACTGCAGGTCCTAAGGCTATGTCTACATTAATATGTTTTTTGTTTGTTTTTGTGTTCAGAGACTTTTGGAACGCTGCTGACCCTGTTTTGGTTTGGAAAGTGGATGGACAATAACTGAGACAATCAGAAACAATGATGCAGACACCCGTCTTATCAGTCAGAGGGTGTTGTATATTATACAGACTGTAAAGCCCTTTGAGGAGAATGTTTGATATGTGATATTGGGCTATATAAATTGAGTTGAATTTCAAGTGTATTAAAATGAGATTTTATTACTAAACTTTGCTAAATCACTTGCGTGGGTGGCGATTTCATTTCATTTTAAAAAGGTGTATTAAAATGAAAACACATTAGTCTGGATGTAGCCTTCTGATGAAGAAGTAAAACGTGGTTGTTTTGCTTATGTTTGCTTTCATCATAAGTGCAGTGTTTTAACTGATTCAGTGCATGTTCTACAATGCAAAGGCCACCTCAAAGTAGTGAAAAAAGAGAGTGGAACAGCTATGCAAAATAATATTTTGTAGTCAGAGTTTCCTAGATGGTGCTTTGTGGCCCCATGCTGCCCAGGCATTCCGTACTCTGTAAAACACATTCACAGGAGACTGGTGTTATAATTGCCTGTAGCCCAAAAACACACCTCGACTCCTCACAGCGAGAGAACTCAGTGGAGCTTGGTGAATCCATACTTGCTGCCACAGAGACAAGAGGAGTGAATGATATAAATTGTCACATCACCCCCCGCAGAACAGAAAAAATATGCAAACCGTTAGAGTGTTTTCCCTTACCTCTGTTGAGTGATTAAAGGGAACGGGTTTGATTCTAACAAGTGATTTTAACAGAGTGTGTCGTACCAGGGGTTGGCTCGGTTGGAACGTCAGCGGTGCAGACGATGAGGGAATACACTGCAGGCCTGTTTGAAAACTGATAAACAAGGCTGCAAACAGATCAGCTGATATCAATTCATCTGCTGCCACGCTAGCGAAGCCTTCGCAACAGATAGAAATGACTTGAATTGATGAATTTAATAAAAATTCAAGCATGATCCATCAATCTTCATTTACACTCATTTATTGGTTCATTTCCTTCCCCTTCTCGCTGCTGCCCTTGCTTTTCCCTCACCTCCTATACACACATATACCTACTTACAACGCCCCCCACAACATCAACCAATTTTACCACCCCGCCCCTGTACATGACAGTTTTGTTTATGCTCTATGAAGAGCTAAAAGTGGACTGACAGGCCCACACAGCTCCAGGAGAAACAAATGTAAAGGTTACAACGGATGTTGAAATATCAAAAGCTCCACCTCTAAATAACCATCCCTGAGGAAAGACTACAACTCCCACCTCATCTTTTGTTACACTGAAGATATGCCACTGTTTTTAGGCAGTTTTGACTCTACTCGAGCAGAGGGTTGAAGGACAGAGGGTGTTGTACATTGTACAGATTGTAAAACTCCTTGAGGCGAATTTGTGATTCGAGATATTGGGTTGCCCCACCTCCCTTGAACAAACTTATCAGACAGAGGACTCACAATGGCATCGGTACCAGGGCCACCACTAGAGGGGGATGTGAGGGGCCACACACATGCACCACATGTGGACAAACTGTGCTGACAGTCAAGGGAAGTGCATTTTGAAATGACCTGTCCTACATATCCCACTTTAGAGAAACAATGGCTCAAGGCAAACCAGATTTGTGATCATTTTCAACCTGTTGTATCATGCACTGTCCTTTTTTTATTCACATGTGTATGTTGTTATTTGTAATGCTCTGTTGTTTGTTACCTGCCCAGGGATTACGGATGTAAATTCGCAATCACTGCTATAATCCCGCATGTTTACATCTTGTATTACTCTGATAGGAATGTTCATCAATGTGCACTGTCTCAATAAAATAAACAAATAAAGTAAAAACTAAAGCATGTATAAATTCCGATTACAGATGATAAACTGATACACTGTGATGCTGATGCGATTGCATGTTGTTTGAAGTGCAGACATTCATATTATGAAATTAAGCATGATCTGCCTTATTTCCCTAAATTTCCTTTTAACCTCTTAATCCATCCACCACGGCATCCCATTTTAGGGTTAGGATTGGGTATAGGGTTAGGGTTAGGGTTAGGATAACATTTGAGCTATGTTTAACTGGTATAATTTAGGTTGTTTTTTCAGCCACATATTAAACACAGAAAATAGAACCATAATCTGTAAAAAGAGTGGATATTAAAAGGTTAACCAAATTAGTAAACAACATTTTCCTGAACTGGTGAGTTCTCTGGATAAAATCAGGACAATCTCTCGGAGCTTAGCATCTGTTTCAAACATTCATGTTGTCTTTGTGCAACTTTATAATAACAGTATTAGCTAATCATACAAGGAGCCTCTCATGTTGAGCACAAAAGCACACAGAGCGCTGTACAAAAGTGCCTTTGTTTGCATGAAATGAATGAGCTATAAATAAAGACTGCAGTTTAATCTCTACCATGGGCTACCAAGTAGCAGAAAAGTTTCTTCTCCTCATTGCTGTTGATACGCTCCACCATCGACTTGGCAGCACACCTCCATCTGCTGTTTTGACAATGGAGTGACAACACATATCTGCTATTCCATCAGAATGTGTTACTCCATCTGTTCTCCCTGCCTCTCCGTGCCATGTAGCCATCACTGCTTCACTGTATCCATAATTTCCCTTTGATTTCAGCGCTCCTTTGCCTGTTTCATCATGCCAGACACAACAAAACCACAATCAAACATTTCCTGATGAATCAAACCATGCTTGACCCAGTGTCATATCTCTCTCTAGAAATATATACACACATATATACACACACATATATATATATATC
>JAPQRN010001952.1:0-10748 GCA_037367275.1 Coranthus polyacanthus | reverse complement strand
ATAAGAATTGGGTCCAGCTGCTTATTCAGCTCACAGGGGAGAAAAACACAAATTAGCCAGGGAGATGTTGAAATCTACTATTGTGATTTAGTTATAACGTCAAATTTTAGTTATAACTGGACCTCAGCCTTTCAAATCACACTTCAGAGCAGCGAGCTCCTTCCACCACTCAGGCAACAACACTCAGGCCCGCGTTTTGCCGAAGCGCCTCCGCGGTCTGTCCGCGATGTAATCCAACTTCTTCTGTGAATCTGAAGCTCGAGAAGTCAACTCTCGAACCATCTCCACCGACTGTGACACCAACTGTTGTAACCCCTTCATGTTGTCACTCAATGTTACGAAGTGCTCCTTAATTTCAACCGACACTAGCGGGGTCTCTTTGCATGCTGCTGTCTTAGAAACTTTTCGATAGACCAGGGCGTAGCAACTTTCGATAGACCAGGGCGACTCCGAGGCCAATTAGGAGGTATCCCACTATCATGAATCCAAATAGATAGGTATCTTCAATGTCCTCCACCGACAAAACCGACAGGCATACTACTCTCTACTTGTTCTAAGCATCCATAGTATACCCGGCTGAGAAAGTTCCGTCAGGGCAGGCGGGCTCCCCTGAGCCCCTATTTCTGGGTGAAAAAATCTTGTCAATTGCGCTGAGTGACCAGTCAATCAATTCCATATTGCTGTTTGCAGGCTCAACAAGCAGGGGATCCAAAAAGTCAAAAGTGGCAAAAAACCAGACAAGACACAGCAAAGGCAAGCAGGAGGGGGAGGAAAGATAGAGGAGCTCAGAAAAACACGTCTGCTCTCTCCGAAGGACAGGAAGAAGACTTCCAACTTCCTTAGGTGAAGGAAGTTGGCTTACTGGCATGCTATTTATGAGTGTTTATCAAATTCAGTTTGCAGTACTATCTGCGTATTCTTTTTCAGTGTTTACCAATGTCTGTAACACAACACCTATTACACTGTCTGTCCATCTGGAAGAGTGATCCTTCCTCCGTGGCTCTTCCTGAAGTTTCTACCATTTTTCCTGGATGGGTTTTTTGAGCAGTTTTTTCTCACTTGAACCGAGGATCTAAGTACATAGGGTGTTTACAGACTGTAAATCCCTTTGAGGCGAATCCTTGATTTGTGATATTAGGCTATATAAATAAAATTGAATCGGTCTCATCCATTTTACTTGGACCATCTAATAAGTGTTCGGGTCCATCTTTACATTTTTCCTCCATTAATTAGGCCTCAGGTTGAATAGAAGCTTTGATGTTTGCTGTGTTGGGCTTTGATTGACAGGTCTGCATGACAGCTAGCTTGCCTGCTGAGTTGGACTTTCAGAGCTTCTGTTTATTTAATAAAACACACTTTCCTTGAAGACGCCTCTGACCCCTCATACTCCACCCCTTTTGTCGAAACATATGGTCACATCCAACTCCAAAAAGCCAGCATGGCAAAGGCCAAAACACAAACTACTGGCAAACAACAAACAGTTCAGAAACTGATGAGTGATGTCACGATTTCTACATCCACTAATTATATACAGTCTATGCTTCTTTCCTTTCATATCGATAAAATTACAACTTTATTCTCGTAATATTATATTATGAGAATATATTTCTTTAATTATTTTATTCTTGTAATATGACATTTCTTCTTTAATTTTTAAATTTGTTCTTGTAACATTTAGATTTAAAAAATAAATAAATCAGTTTTTCTTGAAATATTACAACTTTTTGTTCTGTAAATACTTTAAAAAAATACTTTATTCTGTTAATATCATTAATTTTTGTTTAAATATTATTTTCATCAGCTTTTTCCCCCTCATTGTGGCCCTAATACTCTGTCACATAGCTGAAGAATTAAAAAGTCTCAGTAACTGCAATTTCATTAAAGATGAAGGGGGAAAACAAGGAAATGGTGGGTAAAAATGAGCAAGAAAGCAGAAATGACTCACCTGTTCATCTTCTATCTCCAGCTCATCACTAAGAATCAGCTCCAACAGTTTGTCTTTTGACAGACTGTAGAAATCTTCGGATTCTCTGACCTAAACAACACACCAACACATTCAATTACTGTCAAATCCTGTTGTAAAACACAACACCACTTCACCACATCTCAGCTTAGCTTCTGGCACACAGCTCAACTGTCTAAACTGTTTATTCAGCCTTTTTCTCTTGCACTCTATGATGTCATTTCTAAAATCACATATATTACTGGTCCAATTAATTTAGTAAGTTAGTTTTCAGAAAAAAAAAAGAATCCTGACAGGAAAAGCAAAAGCAACAGCAGCCAAGTGAATCCAATCAAACCAGTAAAAGATGGACATTTTAAAAACCATGTGCCAAGTTTTTTTTCCAATTTCATTATACAACTTGTGGTGAAGCTGCAGTCAATATGGAACAGTCTCTGATGGCTGTCACTAAACGTCTCCACTGGCATTAAAGTCCATCCACTCATAAAATGAGGTGTGTCTCATTCATTAATTTCACCAGGCAATGTTGACAATCCTTGTCAGTTGTGATTTACTGGAGCCAAGATTCCAAATTTTAAACATAACATAAAATTCAAACTAAATGCAAGCTTAAGAATTTCAAACAACTATACCAGGCTCTAAGTAGCCTGACACAATTCAGACCCAAAGCAACACTGAGACAAGTGAAGCCCTCCCATGCATCCGAAAGCTTGTCTTTTGTAAGACTAACATCTACAGACTTGTTTGAAAAAGTGGATTTTGCTAATTTTACAAATATTATAGATGAACAGATGCAATTCCATACAAGAAATTAGAGGTTGACTGATTGGACTTTTAAAAGTCAATATAATATTTAATAATAATTTTTAGACCAGGAAAAAGCTGACATTGGATTAATCAGCCGACACTGTTGGAAATGTACAATTTTTGACTTTTATTAGAAACTAAACAACTGCTCAACTGAACATATAGTCAAAGTAATAAATGAATAAACAATTAAATCAATCAATAAATACATCTGGAACTGAGCATCAAAGTCAAATTTAACTCAATTGACTTTAAATTGTATCATATACATATTTTTCCTCTTTCGCTTGTTGTAGTTTTGTCTTTCCAGTTCTAGCTGACAACTTATTGGTTATAATAACAGAACCTTATAAGTAACTGCTCAGGCTGCTCATTGTTGTTTTGTTTACTTGCAGCATAAGCCATCTACAAGGGGATTGTTTGCCAAACTGAAATCGAGTCAAAAACTATGCCCAGCTGGCACACAGCGGCTGTGCAGATCTGGTTTTGGAGTGCACACACATTTGGCCATAGGCCTTGCTCAGTTCTTGTAGTCTACTATATGTGAAGTCCATCTATGTAGCACAATTATCCACTATCACAGCTGCAAGCAATTAGTAATTAGGAAAGCTGTGAGGTTGAATACCGTCTCAAAGTGTAACAGACACATCCTCCACGACAGCTCGTACAGTCTTTTACACTGATGGGCATCTGATAAAAGCATCATCCCAAGGCAGTTGGATGAGTGCAGGTTCTTTTCTAAAAACTCTGCTGCTGCATCGCGGATATCATGAAACTGCAGCATGTCGCCGGCCTCCAGCAGGGACTCAGCATTCTCCTCATTTATAATGATGCGAGAAGAATAGGCAAAGTCCAGCAGGAGCTCCAAGACCTGAAAGAAAGAAGCCAGAATTATATGAGAGCTGGAGAGTTTGTTTTTGTTGGTGCTGTTAGAATATACTAGGAGTCTCACAATACATAAAATTCTTGTTTGGTTTGGTTGTTTCGGAGTAATGGTTCAGTCCATTTTTGGTACAGCCAAGTGGCAAGGGACTCAGCTCCAAAATGAAGCCAATGCGGAAGTAACTTAAAAGTTGTAATACCGCTGACTGTCGCTGGGGGTGGCTCCAAAAAGCCCTGGCTCCGATAGACTTACGTACTAAATTCTCTCTAAAAATACTGTCAGTCATTTGTTTCCAGGACTCACTCCAGTCTCAGCCGTTCAATTCAGACCCTCTAATAAGTGATTTGATGGTCCATTTTTAAATTTTTCCTCCATTAATCAGATCTCAGGGCTAATAGAAAGCTTTGATGTCTGCTGGGCTTTGATTGACAGGTCGGAATGATGGCTCGTTCCCCTACCGAGTCGGACCTTCAGAGTTTCGGTTTATTTAAAACACATTTTTTACCTGAGAGACAGCTCCACTGTAGTTGTGGTTAATAGGTTCCCCTAAAAAGACTGTAAAACGATTTTGTTAAGCAATGTTTGATGAAGTTTACCTTTTCACTGAGTCAGTAAGCTAGTGCTTAGCATTAGCTCACCTTCGACTCCCATAGTTTTGCCAATTATGGTCACGTCCGGCTCCAAAAAGCAATCATGGCGACGGCCAAATCACAAACTACTGGCTTCAAAACGGCAGTTCAGAAACCAATGGGTTATAGCACGGTTCCTCTGTCCACTAATATATACAGTCTATACAGAGGTAGCAGATTCATAATTTACTTAAATTAACCACTAAAGCCAGTAGTGCAGTTTCAGTTTCAAAGATTGCACAACATAACATTACCTTTTTGTCAACATGGAGGACACAGCCATCTTGTCAGACATATTTAATAATATTGGCACAACGTCATCTTTCAAGGCCAATGCTGCTAGCATGCTATACTGATGGACAACAACTGGTACACTGACAAAATGGTCTGAGTGGAACTCAACACTCAGGCTCTACCATTTCTGTTCCGGGTACGCATGTATGTGGACATACGGACATAAATAAATGACTGACAGGAACCGTTGGCTCACAAGGTGCACAGAAGAGTAATTCCATACTTAAGAGAACATTTGCTTTTTCATAAAACATATTTTCATGTCTTTTTCTTTTCATTTTTAACTTAAATACTTTATTTATAACAGCTACCAGTCCTCCATGCATGGCATATTTCTACTTCCTTGTTTATCTTATCTTTATCTCCATTAGTTTATTTAAATGTGAACATTATATCACTATTCAATCATTCACTAAAACGATTTTGAAAATGTTTTGGCAGTATTTGAAAGACCAGCATTAAATTAACTTTTAACTTAACTTTAACTAATTAACTTTTTTGTCTAATTACCACATTTGCGCAAACACGCCGTATCAATTTTTTTCAATTAACATTTTACAGGCAAAGATTGGCAGCAGACAGTGTTTAAACTCCCGACCGCTGGGGAGCAGTGTTGTAATCCATCATGAGCATAGATCTTAAGCCAACCTAAGCCTAGACAGGAAGTTGCTAATAGCGGCTACCGCTAGCAAGTGATTCACCGATAGCTGAATCCTCGCGAGTTTGACTGGCTCCCTCAGTTCATTTCGGCTTGTCGAATAAAAAAGGCACTAAAGGAGGTCAACTAGGGCTATACTCTTTGGAAAATATACCATGCCAAAATCAGATACTTGCAGAACTCGACAAATCTGAGCGCAGCACCATCTGATGCTGTTATATTAGCTATAGCTAGCGAAACAACAAAAAACTAATTCTTACAGATTCAGCCATCAGTGGTAATGTTATTAGTCAGATAGGTTTTCTGTTTCTATGATACTAATGCTAGCGGCATTATGCTAATGCTAGCGGTGGTATGCTAACTCATGTCAGAGTTTGTTTTGTCATTGGAGCTATTGACATCCTGCTAGCCAAAAACGTCTAAGCATCAAATCAAAATAATATTAATTATACACTAACTTTACATAAACAACTACAACACATAATCTGAGTCAAAATCACATGTCCAGTTCTTCAAAATGGTCATCATCTTTCATTTGTATTTTTATATATAACCTTTAATGTATGTAATATAAACAAATAGCTTTTTTTTTTTTTTTTTTTTTTTAAATCGCAATATATTGCCTTGTCATATGTATCGCAATATATCGCATCGCAACCCCTGTATCGTGATAATAATAATAATTCATTGGTTATTTTGACTAAAGCTGTTTCTGAACTATGGTGGGGAAGGAAGAAACCAGACTGAAACTGCTAAAACAGATTATTTTTGGAGAGGTGAGAGTGGAGTTGAGATGCTACCCTTTTTAACCAGGATTTTAGAGAGAAATGGCAGGTTGGAAATGGGGCGCAGATTACTGAAGTTGTTGGGGTCTGAACCAGGTTTCTTGAGAATGGGAGTTAGTGCAGCAGATTTGAGAGGAGATGGACAGAACCAGAGGTGAGGGAGGAGTGGATGATGGCAGTAATCAAAGGTGACAGGGAGGGGAGACAGGCTTTGATCAAGGGTGTTGGGAGGGGGTCTTAGTTGACAGGTGGATGATTTAAATTTCCTGATGAGTTCAGACAGGGAAGGTGAAAACTTGAGAGTGGCTGAGAGGAGGGAGCTGGGGGAGCAGGAGGAGTGGACTGCAGGAGGTATGAGAGGTCAGTTTCTGGTGGGTATTGTCAATTTTTGTATTGAAAAAGTTCATGAGTGAGTTACAGTGGTCAACGGAGTAGAAATATGAGGGAAAAGAGTCTGGTGGGTGGAGGGAGTTATTGATTAGTGAGAAGTCCAAGGGTTCCCATCACCAGCGCTGACAAGACCCACGTAATATTGCTGTTTGGCTGAGTTGATAGAGTCCATATAGAGAAGAATGTGGTGATGGTACATTTCCTTATGAACAGTTAAACCGGTTTTATTGTAGAGTCATTCCAGTTGTCGTCCTTTGGCTTTGAGGAGGTGGAGTTGGGGTGTAAACCAAGGAGCAGAGTGGGTGAATGATGTAGTCCGGGTTTTTAAGGGAGCAAGTGAGTTCAGCAGGGTATGGAGACTGTTATTGTAATTAGAGACCAGTTCATCTGTGGTAGAGGGGATGCTGATGCCGGGGAGTGAATCAATGCCTGGGGTGAGAGTTGACAGATTGGGGTTCTTGATGTTACGGAATGAGATGATACATGACGGCTTAGCTTTGGAAATGGTCAGATTTAAATTGAATGATATAAACATATGGTCAGAAATGGGGAGAACAGTTGAAGAGCAGTTAAAAGGGGAGACACCAGAGCAGCACACCAGGTCAAGGATGTGGCCCTTTGAATGGGTATGGAAATGTATATGTTGTTGAAAACCAAAACCGTCCAAGCATGATGTGAAGTCCATAGTGAGTAAATGATTCATGTCCAAGTGGATATTGAAATCACAGAGTAGAATGACATTGGGAGAGAGTGTGCCAAGGTGGATGAGAAGGGAGGAGAATTCACAGATGAAATCCTTATTGTTTTTGGGTGGGCAATACACAGTGGCTACTATGATCGGTGTTGGTCCAGTTATTTGTAGAGACACTGATTCAAATGATGAGTAGGTTGGAATGGAGAGAGGCAAGACCTTCCACTTCTCGCGGTAAATTATCACGAGACCTCCTCCCCGACCGGTGAGGCGGGGCTGACAGAGGTAAACAATCCCAGGTGGAGTAGCTTCATTCACCTGGGAAAAGTCAGTAGGTTGCTGCCAAGTCTCTGTCAAGCACAGAAAGTCCAGGTTGGTTTGTGATGAATAACAGAACAATGGCAGAGGAGTTTTCTGTGCAGCTCAGTTTTACAGCATACACTATTTTAGATTTCAATTAGGGCTGGGCGGGATACTGATAATATCAATATATCCGATACTGTTTTGTATACAGTATCTCTATATGTATTTGTATATACTGTATGAGAAATGACCATATTCGTTTTATTGATATTACTTAATACCATCTGCGTGCGTTTTGAACTGGACACAGTTTAACAGGAGAGAAAGGTCCAGCTGATCAGCTGCTCTCTTTTCTCTTTCGCCAATTGGTGTGTGTTCACACAGACACACTGCAGCAACTTTCACTGCGTTCCCCAAACTCAGTCAACAACAGAGGACAACGAAACCAACAGTGAAGATTTAATTCCTAAAAGAACGCACATGGATCGGCTTTGAGGACTTGGATCGTTTTCTGGAAGCGATGTCATACAAGCACAGTGTTGTGCAAATTATGTCATGAAAACATCTCAACCGAAAGTACTAGCAACATGTCAACTAATTCATTTCACCACTTTAAACATCACCCAGTGCAGTTTGTAGAGTCAGTGAAATGTGCTGTAACTGATAATTAAATGATTGATTATAAAATATTCGTCTAAAAAGTCCTAATATATTATTACACAACTTAATTAGCAACATAAGTTAATATGGTAAACTGAATCATTCTAATCCAAAAATGTAAAGGGTACAATGACTAAGGTTACATTATTAAGATACACAATATGCTATATATTCTGTCGACAGAATATATAGCATATTGTGTATCTTAATAATGTAACCTTAGTCATTGTACCCTTTACATTTTTGGATTAGAATGATTCAGTTTACCATATTAACTTATGTTGCTAATTAAGTTGTGTAATAATATATTAGGACTTTTTAGACGAATATTTTATAATCAATCATTTAATTATCAGTTACAGCACATTTCACTGACTCTACAAACTGCACTGGGTGATGTTTAAAGTGGTGAAATGAATTAGTTGACATGTTGCTAGTACTTTCGGTTGAGATGTTTTCATGACATAATTTGCACAACACTGTGCTTGTATGACATCGCTTCCAGAAAACGATCCAAGTCCTCAAAGCCGATCCATGTGCGTTCTTTTAGGAATTAAATCTTCACTGTTGGTTTCGTTGTCCTCTGTTGTTGACTGAGTTTGGGGAACGCAGTGAAAGTTGCTGCAGTGTGTCTGTGTGAACACACACCAATTGGCGAAAGAGAAAAGAGAGCAGCTGATCAGCTGGACCTTTCTCTCCTGTTAAACTGTGTCCAGTTCAAAACGCACGCAGATGGTATTAAGTAATATCAATAAAACGAATATGGTCATTTCTCATACAGTATATACAAATACATATAGAGATACTGTATACAAAACAGTATCGGATATATTGATATTATCAGTATCCCGCCCAGCCCTAATTGAAATCTAAAATAGTGTATGCTGTAAAACTGAGCTGCACAGAAAACTCCTCTGCCATTGTTCTGTTATTCATCACAAACCAACCTGGACTTTCTGTGCTTGACAGAGACTTGGCAGCAACCTACTGACTTTTCCCAGGTGAATGAAGCTACTCCACCTGGGATTGTTTACCTCTGTCAGCCCCGCCTCACCGGTCGGGGAGGAGGTCTCGTGATAATTTACCGCGAGAAGTGGAAGGTCTTGCCTCTCTCCATTCCAACCTACTCATCATTTGAATCAGTGTCTCTACAAATAACTGGACCAACACCGATCATAGTAGCCACTGTGTATTGCCCACCCAAAAACAATAAGGATTTCATCTGTGAATTCTCCTCCCTTCTCATCCACCTTGGCACACTCTCTCCCAATGTCATTCTACTCTGTGATTTCAATATCCACTTGGACATGAATCATTTACTCACTATGGACTTCACATCATGCTTGGACGGTTTTGGTTTTCAACAACATATACATTTCCATACCCATTCAAAGGGCCACATCCTTGACCTGGTGTGCTGCTCTGGTGTCTCCCCTTTTAACTGCTCTTCAACTGTTCTCCCCATTTCTGACCATATGTTTATATCATTCAATTTAAATCTGACCATTTCCAAAGCTAAGCCGTCATGTATCATCTCATTCCGTAACATCAAGAACCCCAATCTGTCAACTCTCACCCCAGGCATTGATTCACTCCCCGGCATCAGCATCCCCTCTACCACAGATGAACTGGTCTCTAATTACAATAACAGTCTCCATACCCTGCTGAACTCACTTGCTCCCTTAAAAACCCGGACTACATCATTCACCCACTCTGCTCCTTGGTTTACACCCCAACTCCACCTCCTCAAAGCCAAAGGACGACAACTGGAATGACTCTACAATAAAACCGGTTTAACTGTTCATAAGGAAATGTACCATCACCACATTCTTCTCTATATGGACTCTATCAACTCAGCCAAACAGCAATATTACGTGGGTCTTGTCAGCGCTGGTGATGGGAACCCTTGGACTTCTCACTAATCAATAACTCCCTCCACCCACCAGACTCTTTTCCCTCATATTTCTACTCCGTTGACCACTGTAACTCACTCATGAACTTTTTCAATACAAAAATTGACAATACCCACCAGAAACTGACCTCTCATACCTCCTGCAGTCCACTCCTCCTGCTCCCCCAGCTCCCTCCTCTCAGCCACTCTCAAGTTTTCACCTTCCCTGTCTGAACTCATCAGGAAATTTAAATCATCCACCTGTCAACTAAGACCCCCTCCCAACACCCTTGATCAAAGCCTGTCTCCCCTCCCTGTCACCTTTGATTACTGCCATCATCCACTCCTCCCTCACCTCTGGTTCTGTCCATCTCCTCTCAAATCTGCTGCACTAACTCCCATTCTCAAGAAACCTGGTTCAGACCCCAACAACTTCAGTAATCTGCGCCCCATTTCCAACCTGCCATTTCTCTCTAAAATCCTGGTTAAAAAGGGTAGCATCTCAACTCCACTCTCACCTCTCCAAAAATAATCTGTTTTAGCAGTTTCAGTCTGGTTTCTTCCTTCCCCACCATAGTTCAGAAACAGCTTTAGTCAAAATAACCAATGAATTATTATTATTATCACGATACAGGGGTTGCGATGCGATATATTGCGATACATATGACAAGGCAATATATTGCGATTTAAAAAAAAAAAAAAAAAAAAAAAGCTATTTGTTTATATTACATACATTAAAGGTTATATATAAAAATACAAATGAAAGATGATGACCATTTTGAAGAACTGGACAT
>JAPQRN010001951.1:0-10748 GCA_037367275.1 Coranthus polyacanthus | reverse complement strand
GACACACACACACACACACACACACACACACACAGACACACACACACACACACACACACACACACACAGACACACACTGAGACATGCACTCGGGGACGTCAGTGTCACAGTGAAAGCTGAGCTGAAATCCCTGACGAAGCCCCCTTTGTTCTGATAAAACACTTTTTAATTCTAATCCTTTAGCTTTCTCAGTGTGCTTGTGCACTGTGATGAGTGTGTGTACGTATGCTTTTGTGTGTCAGCGACGTGTGTTAAGTATATTTCTTTTTTTAACCTGTCAGATACTATGTGTGCATGTGAAGGTGTTATCATAATGTAGTGTGACTGCCAGTCCCAGTTACTTCCCTAACCCAGAGGCTGTATTGTCTTTTTATTACACTTTTAATTGCCTGCCTTCAGATTCAGACACCACCTCTGCCTCCCCCCCTCCTTTCTCTGCTCTCTCTCTCTTCATACCTTACCCCTTCGCATTTCATTTGTGGCACTCACCCTTTCTTACCCGTTCCCTCTATCAGTCTTTAAATCTGTATCCCTTTTCTTTCCCACCCATCCCCTCTGTGTCTCCCTGTCCTCATAAACCTCTTTTCTTACCCCCTTTCCTTTTTATCTCTGCACTCCTGACTCCCCTCGTGCCTTCATTTCATCTCCCCTTCCTCTCACTTTCCACCCCCCCACACCCCAGTATCTTGCTGAGCTGTATACGAGCATCATTCATGTATCTGTCACTCTGCTTATTATTCTCAGTCACGCGTAAACACACATGCTCTTGCGAACAGACACACACATCCACGTTTGTTGACACACAAACACAAGAGGACACATTCCCACGCTCTTTTCCCAGATTTGCTTCAGGACATTATCTCCCACATCAAGCCCTTAAAATTGCTTCACTACAGACGATTGGAGATATAATGGCGGACTTTTCATGTGAAAACATCTCTAAGGAGGGATGGAAGGAGGAGGAAATGAAAGACGGAAATAACAGAGGGCAGGGTTTGGTGCAAAAAAAAAAAAAAGATGATGAAATGGGAGAGAAAATGAAAGGAAGAAGGGTAGATGGGGAAAACGGTGAGTTTAGAAGAGGAGGAAAAAAATGAAGAATGGATCGATCAAGAGAAGAAACCAGGAGGTGGTGATGATGGAGTGGAGTGTCAGCATGAAATCAGAGAGAGGACTGGGGTATGAGAGAGAGAGCAGGCAACTGCATGTCTGTCTCCCTCTTTGATCTTAAATGAAATGTTATTAATTAGTGTGAATCTCTCAGCATGTCCTCTGGGCTCCTGTGGTTGAAGCAGACCCACTGATCACAGCATCAGGTTGAGCAGTGTGACATACAATATGTCATTCTGTCTCCCCACCTTTCAGAATGAAATGAAATTAATATTAAGTTGGGCAATTCTACACAATGCTAATTCAGAGCTGCTTTTACCGAGTGCATTACAAACTTTGAATATGAGATAACTTTATTTTAAATTACATTTTTTGCCACATTACACAAGACCGGTCCAGAATATATCGACTCAGCAATTACGCCGCTTTTCCACTGACGGTATCAGCTCAACTCGTTTCCATTACATGAGAGCAGGGACCACAGGTACCATCAGATGGTATTTGTAGTATCACCTTCCCTGAGGTTCCAAGCGATACTAAACGTGATGTAAAAGAGAGATCCAGAAACGTCAACATGAAGGGTTGGGCTTGGGACACCAAGCCATGCTCGCATGAAATCTCTGAAAACGCCAGAACAATTTTTCAAGTTGGCTCTATCTTGATAAAATAACCACAGATTTGAGTCTAAACAACTATAACCTCACCTGAAAAAATGTTAAAATAACGTTTTATTTCAGAAGTTCGTTTTTGAGCTTCCACCTCTGCCATTGTTGCCTGGTGCCAAATCCGAGTCGAGTGGAGCTGATACCATCAGTGGAAAAGAGGCATTAAATAGTATTAAAAACAGAATGAAATGATAATAATAATCTTTCCATACATGGATTCATTCTCCCAGCTCAGTCATGTAAACACAATTAATGTCCACTTGAGTCCAAATTACAGTTCACTCCCAGAGCCTCCAACGGTCTCTGAGTCCTTCCGATCTTACACAGCCCCTGAAATCAATGACTTCCATATGGAAGTAGAAGGAGGATCATCTCTGAACCACTTCACCATAATAGCTTTCCTTCCTTGCCAACATTTAAAGTGTTTGACTGACTTCTTCATGTTATATCAAAGAGTCATGACAGCACATTTCCAAGCAAACATAATAATGGATTTGCTGACGTCTGTTTCCTATTGCTTTACTGATGCTTACGCATACTGCTTTCCAGAATATCTGAATTATGTTTTATTCCCACAGGCAGCGAATCCTTGCACCTGCTTTTACATTTGGGACTATTTGGCGAAATTCCTTTATTATACTTTCTATAAATATAAGGTGAAATGTGAATATTATGTGACAAACTGTATTGTAATTCTTTAAATCGATGAAAGCAGGGATTTTAGAGAGAGAACCTGGTAAGTAGGAAAACTAGAGGCTAGTGACATAAAGTACTTGGCAGCTGGAATCTCTGCAAATGGAATATATGTTAATGTAATACTAGTGCAGTTTAAGCTGTAGGTAAAAATGAGGGTAAATATCACACTGGATTATATATAAATGAGGAAGTTCAGTCCTTCACATGTTCATATATGTAAATCTTCAAAGCGTGATGTTTCAAAATGACAGAAGCCAACGGAGAAATTGCAGAACATGAAATTCATGTCACATGTTGTCACACGTATGTAAAATGTATTTTTACACAGGCAGACGTCACCATAACTACAGTAAGAATAACGCATAACATCGCTAGTCGCAAGGTTGATGATGAATCTCTCGCCCATACGCTCTCAACGTCTTCGGTCTAAGAAGACTCTGGTGCACGTGTTGCTGTTGTCACCTGCAGGAGCCTGAAGAAACTTTTTTTTTTCTCCTGCATATGCAGAAGCAACTTAGAAAGAATTCAATGGGTTGCCATCTTGGAAAGCATCCAGTTTTTAATAATTCATCCACTGCAGACAATTTCTGCATCCAGAATGATTCATGATTTATTACTACATTTATTGTCCATCATTTTATTTAATTGTTCAAACGCTAAGTGTGTAAATTCACATCCATCCGTTCTGTAATGTTTACTTGGGCCAAGTTACAGTGTGTAATGTGAAGATTAATGTAAAGAGCTTATTGCAAAATGATGCATCTGCTTCTGTAACAACTTGACACGGAAAACCTTTTTTCATTTGCAAAATCTGTCCATCAAACGGATAAAGAGGTACTTAATTACAAAGCAAACCTCCGCTGGTATTTGTATTGTAAAACGGGTCTATTTATCATTTAAAATGTGTATAACCATCTGAATAACCATCATGACTGGATTTCACTCACTGAAAATCCATCTTTTCTCCCCATAGAGAGGAATCTTGTCGCCTTTGTCACAAACAGACTTAGCGGAGAAAAATGATTTAAGCGTTATTTTTCACGTGTTAAAAGTTCTGTTCGTATCCCCACATCTCCTCGTCTCACTGGCAGACAGATGAGAAGACTTTTAATTATGTTTTCTTTAATAATGCATGACACTAAGCATGGTGAGATGAGAGAGAGCATGACAAAGAGTGTGGAAGCAAAGAGAGCAGGAGACGGGCTCAGGATGTATTCAGAAGCGTTGACAATTTCACTCACGTAACTTTCATGCAGATTAAGTGTGCTAAGTTAAATTGAGGGAGCGAGCGCGATGAGGAGTGTGTGATATGAGAGTGCAAGAAGGGAGTTAGATGAAAAGGCTGATGAGAGGGATGGAGAGGAGAGTGACAGATGAAAAAGTGAGAGGAGACAGAGATAAAGATGGAGAGTGTTAGTATCCTGATTACCATCATGTTGCGCAGTTTAGACAACAGGACTCAGTGGAATTAAAAGCTTTGCATGGAAAATAGTCTGGCCTTGTGGAATTCTTGTTTAACATCCGTAAACGCCAGTAAAACTGTCACGTTACACAGCCTTTGACTGTGTTAAGCCTTTTGATTCGACACTATAATCTCCATCTTTTCTCTCACTCACACCTGGTATTAACTTTATGGATACAGCAGCCTGATTATTGATTTGAGGCGCTCACTTGTTGTAATATGACCTGACATAACCACCGACGCAGAAAACACACACTGCAATTGGGATGCGGTAAATTTCTCCAGCCTATAGCTCGGTTTTAAGATTAAACGTGCGTCTGCATGTAAACAACTGCATCTTAAAGTCTGAGGGTTTGTCACATTCAGCTGCTAAAGGAAGAAAATTTGCAGCCAGTGATGATCTAATGTGATGTGGAAACCTGAAGCCATCGAAAGTGGACTTCTTTACTTCTTTACTCTACTTTTTTCTTTTTTTTTTACATTTTAGCACTTTTAAGGTGACATTTCATACTACTGGGATATGGTTGTGATCATGATACTTTTTGAGCTTTTTGGTCATCAACACATACTCATTGCTTCTCACGCAGTCACTCTGCTGCTTACACTAAAACTACACACAGACACACGGACCCACACACTAATCTAATTGTATTTCAGCGGCTCCAGCAGAGTGTGAGCATAAATATTTGATGGGATCAGTAAGGGCGCTGAACGGGTGCTGGGACCCACTGCCTCCCTTTCAGCGTGTGAGTCCAGAGAGCTAGCATGAAAACCAGCCAGTCTGACCACAAATCTCCTGCTTTGGATCAATGAAGAGCACCTTTACACACAAAACACACATAAACACACACACTCTCCCGCTTACGCACACTTTTTTTTTGACCCAGCTCTTCCATAGACTTTGTCGCCATGGTTCAGATGGAGAGCAGAAGGGGGTTATCAGACTTTACAATCACTATTGATCACAGCCTAGAGAGCAGTAGATTTTATCCCCCTATCTGACTTCTCTCTCTCTCTTCTCTGTCTCCACATCAGCTCTGCAGTCTGGCCTTGCCCTTTTCTTCTTCCCATTCCTCTCTCTCCTTCTACATCTCTGTCTCTCGTCAAGAAATATGAACCTAATACCCCCGAAACACAGAACTTCAGCAGAAAAATCTTACCTTCTTTTGACAAATCTCTGAAAAATTAATTATTCTTGAAGAAATAGGCTGCTTTAGAAATTCTTGAACTTGACCTTATGACGGGTTATTCATAATTAAATAGGTTTTGTAGTGGATTTCAAGGGCAAGAGAAACAGATGATGAATGATAGAGGTAGAAAGAAAAAAAAAAAAAGGTTTCGCTCATTATTATGAACCAAGCTCAAGGCTGTGTTTTTGCAGCTCCTGTCTCCCAGTCTTTTCTAGCCTAGACTTGGCTGCAACCGGGGTTGATTTGCACTTTTTAGTTTTAAAGTTTTATATTTTTAAAGTTTAGATATTCTTGTTAATGTTCATGAGAGTGCAGCGAGCAGATGAGGGTGTGATGCTGGAGTCACAGTAACAGCACCTCATTGTTTCACTGAAATCACAGCAGGTTTGTTTGGATCACACTGTGTAATGTGTTATGTTTGGATTGTCGAGCGAGTAGACTAACAGGCTACACAGAGGTCAGACGAGTTCTTTTTCTATGTGATTAGCTGACCATTAACAGCTCAGATAATGGACTTTAGACTAAGATGAGATAAGATAAAAATTATTTCCTGCAGGTGATGCTGTGGCTGGTTTTATGATAGGATCACACTCGGTTTTAAAATGGATTCTTTCCTTTTTTTTTATGTCAGGTCAAATCTCAGTGTGGCTTTTTTTTAAAAAATGGCCTAACAGTCAAAATGTAAGTGTAGGGCAGGCGTTATACAATGACATCTCAGACAATAATCTCTGCACCTGCACCAGAATTTGATTTGAATTTGTTTTTAGTCCAGTGTTTTATTTTGTTTTTTATTATTTCAATTATTAGTCTTTTTTTGGTGAGATTCAAAAAGGTCAGTTTTCACTGTTTGTTTGGTTTTCATTAACGGTAATAACCTCGTGCCTGTCGTCTCTCAGGTCGGTTCCTTCTTCATGATCAATTTGTGCCTCGTGGTCATTGCCACCCAGTTCTCAGAGACTAAGCAGAGGGAGCACCAGCTGATGCAGGAGCAGCGAGCGCAGTGTTCGTCCTCCTCCACTCTGGCCAGTGAGCCCGGGGACTGCTACGAGGAGCTCTTCCAGCTTGTCTGCCACGTCATCCGCAAAGCCAAGAGACAGACTGTCACCTTTATCAACACCTTGCGAGGGAAACCTCGTGGATTTCGGGGCGTAGGAAGAGGCAGAGTAGCAGGAGAAGGAAGGGAGGGGAAAGCCAATGGAAGGGGAGGACGAGAGAGGAGAGCGGTGTCGAGACATGGTATGTAACTGTTACAAAAAAAAACAGTTTTCAGATGCATGGTTTATACATTAACCCTCTAAAACTCTCCATGTGGACCATTACAGGCGCAAGCTGTCCTCACCATAACAAACCGGCCTCATCTGCTGAACCCATGGCCCTCACCACCACCTCTGCCACCGAAGGCTGCCCTCAGTGTGCTAAAGCTCTGTCCATCACGGATGGTGCAGGGCCAGTTCGCAGCGCAGCCAGCGGGGAAGCAGGCGAGGGATCTGTGGAGGAAATAGACAGGGAGGGGGCACCGCCAGGCGGAAAAGAAAAGGGCAAGAAAGGCCAGGATGGAGCAACGACCCAAGGGGGTTGTAACCCTCAGCAGCGATGCAAGGAGGTGTGGTACGAGATAAGGATGAAGCTGTGGGCCATCGTGGAGAGCAAGTACTTCAACCGAGGCATCATGATTGCCATCCTGATCAACACTATCAGCATGGGCATTGAGCACCACGAGCAGGTACAGACGATGTTTTGTTGTACATTTAACATTTGAAATGGTCCTCTTTGGTCCTCTTCGTTCTTTTATTTGTGCATATGTCGGCCTCACTCTTTGTCTTTTCTACACCTCTCTCTCTATCTAGCTTTATCTTCAAAAACAGATGTTGCCATTGTATATCTCTGCAAACCACAGATACCTTTCTCTTTCATTTCTGAATGAAAAATATGTTTCATATCAGCGTTTTCTATAGATGTGTATTCTGAACAAAAACTGCTTTTCCAGATGTATGTATATCAGTGATCGACTCTGAAATATATTTAATGTCTCTCTCCTGTGTAAGGTTCCCTCCAGAGTTTCATCGTGTACTTTTCTTTGTTATTGCTACACAGTAAAAGGATTAATAGAATCAGAGAGCTCTATTAATCCTTTTACTAGAGACCTGCCACTGAAAGTTGATAGCAACACCATTCCAGCCCTTTAATGATGTACTTTTTGCTTAAAGACTTGTGCAACGTCACACGCACGTTTGTGTATAGTTCAGTGTTAACAGTTGAATGTTTTGAGAGTAGGAAAAGAGTGTTGCACACTGTGGCTTCATATACCAATAACGGATATATCTCAAATCAAATCTACTTCCAGTGATCAGCACCTCACTATCAACTCTTGGTGTGCAACACTTTTAATAGTTGAACGATTGTAAATAGGTTTTATGGTTCTATTTTGGATGGGTGTCTGTACATTAGACAACCAGGGAAACTTGACAAGCTTTACAGTTGAAATGTGTTTAGTTGCTTTACATGCAACCTTCAGTTACAACCCTATCACATATCTGTCACAAAAAAGGCAGCAGTAATTCATGTAGTAATTCATAAGCGTCTTGTTTGCAGTAAAGTGTTGAGTTACTCCTGCAGAGTTTGTGTAACGTGTTGTTTTGCTGCTGAAGAAATGACATAAAGTGGTGACTTCAGACAGCAAAGAATTACAGTAGCTGTGAGGTCCTCGACTTCTGAGACACACACATGCAAAACACAGAATCAGAGTGTAAAAACATTTCTGGTTCATTATAAAACTCCAGCGGGACAGTTTAGGTAATTAATGTGCACCACTGCAACCTTCCACAGATGTATTATTAGACCTTAGAAAGATGTGTTTACTTCATCAGTGAGCAGATTTGTCTCAGGTTTCTTCTAGATATTGTCCAACAATGCAGAGGTTTTAGTCAAATAACAATGACAAAAAACCATCACACACAGCCTAAGCCTTGATATATATCAGCTGAACATCGGTATTGGCAGATAAGATGCCATTTCACTGACGGCAGTGCTCCATATTTATCTGTTGTGTAAAGGTTTTTTTCACAAATTTGTGTGATTGAATTTGTTCTCTTTCAACGATAATGTAATGAAGGGCTGAAAGACTTTAAAGCAGGTCAGTTAACCTATTTTTATAGATACAATGAAGATTTCCCTGGGGCAAAAGGCTGGATAAATAACAACAAAATACAACAAAATAAACAGAAAATAAAATCGTATCGTATCGGCCCAGAATGTTGCAGTCGGTGCATCCCTAGTTTACCTGTAACGAGCCCACATTTTACAGACCTGACTCTACCTTAAAGATGGCCCAGCCTGTTCAAGAACCTGGTTTAAAATCTAAAGGCTTTTAAAGACAACAGAAACCCAGTGCAGCGAATGAAGGGAGGAGGTTCAGCCATTATTAGTCATGTTTAAAAAGAATGACGTCGTCAAGTTAGTTTAGTGTTAACAAGTCAACACTGTAAGATTACGAATGCAGGAGAGGAGGGATTGGCTTCTTTAGTTCTTTGATGCTGGAGTCCACATTCTAAAAAATGCTTGCAGTGTGGATCTCTGGTCCCTTTTAGTTTCTGTCCCTGTCATTCACTGTCCACACTCCTCCGCAGTGTCACAGGCCTTCTGCACATCCATATGTCTCTCTTACATTCCTTCCCTCCTCCTGCTTCAACCCATTTCTGTACGATGTGATTCTCCAGTCAGCAGGGTGGACATGCCTGCCTTTAGATCTCTTGGCAGGATGTGGGCATGTCCCTGAGAAAATCCTCACAACTTTTGGTTCAGATCACGCTCACCGTGATCTCCCAGCAAAAAAAAAACAAAACACCAAAAGATCCTTTGTGCTCGTTTTAACTTTTGCCTGTTTTTCCTTTTTTTTGCCCCCCGTTTTTCTTTCCGTCTCTGTTGCTCGGCTTTGTACAAGCTTTGTCTTTCTATCAATATTTCTCTCTCGCGCTATACCATCGCCCACTCACTTCTGCCACCGCTGCAGTGGTGGGCCGTCTCTCATCTCAGGGTCGGCTAAAAATAGAGGGGAAGCAGAGAGAGACTTTGTTTCTTTAATGGGGAGGAAATAGTGAGCAGGAATGTCAGTGTTTCCAGAGCTTGTTTAGCAAACTCCCTCTGTTTGAACACTGGTACAGAGGCTTAAAGTCTCAATACTTTGATCTGTCCAACTCTACCTGTGGTCTCTGGTTCTGTCTGTCTGTCTGGTAAGAACAGATAACCAGCCTGGGAACAAAGGCCAGGGTATAATTTAGTCTGCCCGCTACATCTGCATGCAACCAAACATAATTTAGGGTGTATTTTATTCCAAAACACACTAGTTTGTTGGTTTAAGAGTCTAAGATGTCTCATGGGCTACCCTTTATATTCCCTTTGCACTAATTCAACTACATAAGATATTTCATTACACAACAAACCTCTTCGTCTGCCTCCTCTCATTACATGTTTGAATACTGATCAAGTGCGCTACATGAGCTGCTCATATTTTTAGAAACAAGCTTCAGCATTAATATGACTGTGATAACAATACCATCACCGTCAAGTCATTAGTTGCTTTGTTGAATTATGCATCAGGAAAGATATGGTTTGGAGGTATTTAAGGTAATTTGTGCACAAGAGTAGAGTAATGATCATTTCAGAGTTTAAAATCACTCAATAAATAATAACAAGCTTTAGTAAAGTACATCTACAATAAAGTTGCATTATGGGAAGACCTTTTACTTATGAGCAGGAAATGTCTAATGTTTTTGTGAGGCTTTTATTGCAGTGATTTGCATTATCACATCACTGATATTTATGCATGCAACATAAACATCAGTGACCACAGGAGTGCTAGGTGAGGTAGGTGAAAGGATATTACTTTAATAACAGAGGCAGACTGATCTCTGCACCAGATGCTAAAAGCAGTAGAGCAATGAAAAGGCTAAAAGGTTTTGGGTTTTTTTGCTTTTTGCTTTGCTGGCCCCTCACTAGAGGGTAATTAGGCTGATTTTACCAACAGTCGGGAGCTGCATCCCCGATTCGAGGCTGGTCTGAATGGATTATCTGCCCAAATGATCCTCTAGTGGCCGAGGTTTACAGATATAATCTCAATGTTCTCTGATGGATCGGAGTCTCCCTGATTAATACCAAAAAAGGGGAGACTCCTCTGATATCCTGCATTGAGCTGATGGGAACCGTCACCAACCGGTAGCATGTAGCTATAGCTTGCACAAACCTTATTTGAAGCTAACAGCAAAACTTTATTTCCAGCTCACACTGCAAAATAAAAAGAAGCCACGTCAATTCTGTCTTTTCAGCCATGACTTCATCCACAGTTTTTCTCATGTTTAGATTTCCGGGGTTAGACAGAACACACTCAACAAGCTGATGAGACAGTCTGCCTCATGTTTGTTTTGCTCTTAAGTCACAGTCTGGGTTTTCCATAGGTTTTTCATAGAGCTCAGGTGCTGTCTGGGTTCTAGCGTTTTCCAAGTTTGTGGAAGACTTGGTTGCATGGGTGGGGCAACAAAAGTTGTTTTTATAAGAAAATCTATCTATCTATCTATCTATCTATCTATCTATCTATCTATCTATCTATCTATCTATCTATCTATCTATCTA
>JAPQRN010001950.1:0-10750 GCA_037367275.1 Coranthus polyacanthus | reverse complement strand
CTGCTGTATAATGTTAGTCTGCCGGGGGACAGTGATGCATCGAGCATCTCTCCTCCTCTATCTCTTTCTATCTCTTTGTCTCTCTCCATGTATTATGTCTCCGTTACATGTTACTGTACAGCCATGGCCAAAAGTTTTGAGAATGACACAAATATTAATTTTCACAAAGTCTACCGCCTCATTTTTTATGATGGCAATTTGCATGTACTCCAGAATGTTATGAAGAGTGATCAGATGAATTGCAATTAATTGCAAAGTCCCTCTTGCCATGAAAATGAACTTAATCCCCCCAAAAAACATTCACACTGCATTTCAGTCCTGCCACAGAAGGACCAGCTGACATCATGTCAGTGATTCTCTCGTAAACACAGGTGAGTGTTGACGAGGACAAGGCTGGGATCACTCTGTCATGCTGATTGAGTTAGAATAACAGGCTGGAAGCTTTAAAAGGAGGGTGGTGCTTAAAATCATTGTTCTTCCTCTGTTAACCATGGTTACCTGCAAGGAATCACGTGCAGTCATCGTTGCTTTGTACAAAAAGGGCTTTACAGGCAAGGATATTGCTGCTAGTAAGATTGCACCTAAATCAACCATTTATCAGATCATCAAGAACTTCAAGGAGAGAGGTTTAATTGTTGTGAAGAAGGCTTCAGGGCGCCCAAGAAAGTCTAGCAAATGCCAGGACCATCTCCTAAAGTTGATTCAGCTGCGGGATCAGGGCACCACCAGTGAAGAGCTTGCTCAGGAATGGCAGCAGGCAGGTGTGAGTGCATCTGCATGCACAGTGAGGCGAAGACCTTTGGAGGATGGCCTGGTGTCAAGAAGGGCAGCAAAGAAGCCACTTCTCTCCAGGAAGAACATCAGGGACAGACACATATTCTGCAAAAGGCACAGGGATTGGACTACTGAAGTCATTTTCTCTGATGAATCCCCTTTCCGATTGTTTGGGGCTTCCAGAAAAAAGCTTGTCCAGAGAAGAAAAGGTGAGCGCTACCATCAGTCCTGTGTCATGCCAACAGTAAAGCATCCTGAGACCATTCATGTGCGGTGTTGCTTCTCAGCCAAGGGAATGGGCTCACAATTTTGCCTAAAAACACAGCCATGAATAAAGAATGGTACCAAAACATCCTCCGAGAGCAACTTCTCCCAACCATCCAAGACGAACAATGCCTTGGAGCACCTTGCCATAAGGCAAAAGTGATAACAACGTGGCTCGGGGAACAAACATTGAAATTTTGGGTCCATGGCCAGGAAACTCCCCAGACCTTAATCCCACTGAGAACTTGTGGTCAATCTTCAAGAGGCGGGTGGACAAACAAAAACCAACAAATTCTGACAAACTCCAAGCATTGATTATGCAAGAATGGGCTGCCATCAGGGTCAACACTGCAAATATTGACTCTTTGCATAAACTTAATGTAATTGTCAATAAAAGCCTTTGACCCTTATGAAATGCTTGTAATTATACTTAAGTATATTATAGTAACATCTGACAAAAAGATCTAAAAACACTAAAGCAGCAAACTTTGTGAAAAACAATACTTGCGTCATTCTCAAAACCTTTGGCCATGGCTGTACACACAACACCTATTGCACTGCCTGTCCGTCCTGGAAGAGGGATCCCTCCTCTGTGGCTCTTCCTGAGGTTTCTACCATTTTTCCTGGATGTGTTTTTTGCTCACTTGAACCGAGGGTCTAAGGACGGAGGGTGTTGTATATTGTACGGACTGTAAAGCCTTTTGAGGTGAATCCTTGATTTGTGATATTGGGCTATATAAATAAAATTGAATTGAATTGATGAATAACACACACGACAAACGTAACAAGACAAAAATAACCTAAAAGATGTAAATGAAAACACACCTGTGGTCCCTGATTCTGTGTTTCAGTACAATCTGAGTTCTTATTCAACAAGATGAAATAACGGAAAAGTTGTAACAAGACAGAAACAAGTGACATAGAGGATATAACATGAAAATGATGTTTATGATTTAACAAGATGAAAGTGATGTAAAAGATGTAAGGTGCAACAAGGTGAAAATTATGTAAAAGACATAACAAGACAAAAACAGTAAAACAGGGAGACTGGACCTAATAATCATAGTCATAATAAAAGTCACAATGTTTTGAGTTCTGTTATCATTGAAAACTCATAAATGTTGACGATAATGCACAAAAAAAATGTTGCAAATATATAAAAATCTACATTTTAAAGGGGAACTCATAAAAACTCATAAATGTTGATGATAATGCACAAAAAATTTTTGCAAATATATAAAAATCTACATTTTAAAGGGGAACTCATAAAAACTCATAAATGTTGATGATAATGCACAAAAACATGTTGCAAATATATAAAAATCTACATTTTAAAGGGGAAAACAGCTTAACATACCACTTCCTATTTTAAAATACAGCAGAGCTGGATAATATTTCCAAAGTCAACCTAATTCCTAATTCCAAAGTCAACCATTTGGAATTACTCTACGTCATGAAATTTGTATTAAAAAAAAATATATTAACATCCTAGATTGTGGTCCACCTGGCCTTCAGTCAGAGTATGACAAACCTTGTTCATTTTCTGATGGGGAACTGAAGCCATTATTGTGAACTGCCAAATCTGATTGAATAAAACTTACACTTGTATGCCTTTTACCACTGCCTCGGTCAGCTGGTTTATTTGTCAGTTTGGATTTGAATGTGAGTCTGGTTGGTCTGAAGAGACTTCAAGGCTTCAATGACGTAAAGGTAAAGTGGCAAAAATATTCTTAATATATCATACATTTAAAGTGATGTCTTTGGCAATACAAAAAACAAACTAGCCCTTTGAGACGCATAGGTGTCTTGTGATGCTCTGACCTAATGTCCCTGAACTACTCCTGTCTCATATCCACATCTGAACACTTAGCTTCTCATCACCTCCTCTCAACCCAGTGGGTGGAGTTAGACTCAGAATATGGGGGTAAAGTTGCACTTTAAGAATGAACAAAATGGTGTCTAGAAATCCACTGTTTCCCCTGTAAATCTGCACTGTTCATACAAATAATAATTCCTGTAAATGTTTCAAATTTAAGGCATTTCAGTGGACGGATGTCCTTAATTTTAAAAGGTTTTTATTGTGAAACATACTACTCCAGGAACATGTAGAATACTCACTGACTGCTGTCAATTTGTCAAACACGACAAATTCTATTTATTATTCTTGATAATTTCAAGGTTTCCTATCTGGAATATCTCAGATACAAGGTAGATTCAAATGCTTTTGAAGTCATCTACAGTTCTCTGGGTCTGAATTTGCAGCAGACTATCACTCAGTGCTCAGCTTCACTGTGTCCTTCAGTGAATGAACCACTGAGGGGAAGTCTTTTAACAATTGGGAACTTGAAGGTGTGCATTTGTTTATATAGCTTTGTGACATGAACATAACATTATTTAGACATTGGCCAGATTGTCCACGTGCAGAGTTTGCTCCCCTCACAGATGTATTTTCATAGTTAGATACAGTATGAATTTAACTATGAATATCATTTCTGGGAGACAGGGTTGGAGAAAAGACTTTGAAAACCATCTGTCTGTGTGATAATGGTGGTTACAAGTACATCACTTCATTGTGTTCTTTCATTTTAAAGCAGTGTTTCTTTGCACCACTGGACCGTATGGAGGAAGCGTGTGTAGGAGGTGTAGAATCACTGACAGCAAATACACAGCACCTTCAAGTAAATGAGTTTTATGAGGGGGAAACATGTTCACTTACCGTGTTACTCCAAGGAAATCCTTTGCCCAGAGACAAATAATAAGAATCAGTTCAATGAATTTAGAAGCAAGGGTGGACTGGAACAATGTGAGGTGCTATGAGGTGTATTAGTATTAAGTGTATAAGTATTTCTGCTGAGTTTCAATCGATCAACAAAAAAAAGAACATGTTCAAACACACATTAGTATAAAGACATGAGAATAGAGTATATTGAAAGGTCTGAGCCGGTAAACATAGAAACCATGAACCTAAGTGGTCCGTGACAGTAAAAGTAGCAGTGAGCCACTTGATGATGACTGGATCACCTCTGATCCCAGGTCAGCTTAGTTTACGTCACAACAACAAGTATCGCTGAAAAAGGGACAGAAATGGCTGATGAAATGTTGATGTTCATCATAAAAGCGAAAAAAAAAAAAAAACAAAGGAAAGGAAAGGGTTTTTCATAAAATAATAAAATAAAATTTATTGCAAAACAGGAGAACAAAAAAAAAGAACAAATAAGAAAAAGGTTGTTTTTTTATGTATTCTGTTCCTCCAGAGGGACTGGACGGATGACACTGTACAAATTGACAGTTAACTTGGCCATTGTGACAGCCACATATTTGGGATTAGTCTTGATTTATGTATATGTAATGTATTTTGTGGAGGAAATATTTGGGACTGTCACTGCTTTTTATTTAATTAATTATTTATTTATTTTACATAATGATTATGATTTACAATTGAGATTAATCATATTTTTTTTTCTAAGACTACAGTTTATTTATATTTAAATGTAAAAATCACATAAGTCATGTAGAATAAATACACAATAAGTATATTTAAATTCAAATCCTATTGTTTCATATAATCTTTTTGTCCTGCGAACTACAGATTTACAATAAAACCAGCAAGACCATTACAACTAACAGTGCAGAACTAATGATTTCCAATGAAATGCAATGTTTGTGACGAGGCGCTGAAGAGCATCATTTCTAATGAGTTAAGATATTTTATGTTTTTAACAGCAAACTGGTCTGGAATACCATAAGGGGAAATGTAGAAAATGACTTATTTCTCTTTGCACTTCCGTCTTCATAATATATATGTTTATTATGAGGCTGTGATTGTAATTATTAAACCTACAAATGTACAACTTGCATCTAATGAAACTATGATGACTTATGAAGAAATAAAGCTGTAGTCCAACTGTCAGTAATGTAATGATGCAAGAGCACAGCAGCATAATGACTCATTGCACTTAGGTTGTAATAAATGAAAAATTATTTTCTTTAAGTTAGCACTAATGACTTCAGCAGCAGCAGCAGACGTTAAGCACATATATAGAAAGTGGCATTAATTGGGTTCTGGATTCTTATCTGTTTTTCTGCCTTCATTATTGAGACCTTTGAGCTAATAACGTTTGGTTGGTTCAAACAGAAATTCTTATTTAAAAAAAACAGCCTGTGATCCAATAATTGCTCATACTTATTGGATAAAATGAATCATCTAGTTTCACGTTGGAATTGTTTTTCTGAATATTTTTTCGTCAGAGGATGTTTTGTAGATGTAGTGTATAATTAGTTTCATAGTGTGTGATAAAGAAAGTGAGTGCATATGGACTGTGTGGGTGAGCAATGACATTTACAATGACACATGATAAAATCAGCTCTGCATCCAAATATATGTGGGTGTGTGTATGAGTAGTTCTGAAGTTATGGGGACTTAAATGTGCTTGCATGGTCATATATGGGGACTCCCTGTAGAGACTAAATGCAAGTCCCCATAATGTTCTACAATTATGGAAAACATAACATTTATCAAGATGATATGGTGACGTTTAACATAAGTGTTAGTAATGTTGTAGTCAAAAACACATACATATGCATATGTGTATGGTCTTTGGTCATTTTAGTCCATTGCTAAGATACGTCAACGTGCACGCCACACAAAACTGTTCTGTAAACATATACAAGTAAACAGGGGAGCTACAGTTTTCCAGATAAGAAGAATTTCTCAACTAATTTCAGTGAGTCGTTTTTATATTCAGGTTTCTGATCTATCTGGGGTGGGGAAAAAAAATGTTCTGATACAAAACTTTTCCAACTGAGCCCATTGGTTCCAGTGTGACTTAAAATAAAGGTGAAGAGCTCACTCAGCTACTGATTTTACACTGATTTCGGAAGAGTTCTGACACTTTAATGATGACACAGCGCCCTCTGTTGGTCTATTTGCTGTGATCTCCTGGTGGTGGTGGGGTCTTACCAGAAGACACAGACATGGTCTGAGCAACAGGTTGCAGTGCTATCCAGAAAGACAACATGACATAAATAGGAGGTCTGTAGCACCCCCCTGCGCAGGTCCATCAGAAATATGACTACTATACTACTGCCTGGTCTGTGTATTAAAAAAAGTTTACACAACAGTTTTGACTGAACGTGCAGGTGGAACACACTGACATACAATCCAGCAGCGTATTGTGTCGTCATCCACCATGGGTGATGTCATGGCACCTATAGCCACTTTTTATATACAGGTTGGTAGTCTACTTTTCCATAAAATGTCAAGCGAATTTGAAGCAAACTTTTAAAAAGTCAAAGACTAGGCTGCATAATGATGATCAGGTGGTGGTCGTGGTGAGTAGAAGTACAGCATGCTGTTGCTATTTTCCATCTAAAATAGCTAATAATGTGTTTTGTTTTTTTTAGAAGCAGAAGAATAATTTGGTCTCCTAATCAGTCCTTTCACACACATTCAACAGTGGTTTCCACCTTTAGAAACCTCTGGCTTTATGGATGTAGAAGCATTTGTGTGAGTTCATAAGTACCTGTGCATAAGTAGATAATATAAGACAGTATATATATCTCAATTGTAGATTTTTTTCAGAAAATATAAAAATTCAAAGTTAATTGTACATTAAATGAAAGCTATATGAGGTGAAGGTGAAGCTCGTCCATGTTCTGGCGCCGATGTGTTTCACATGTCACGTAATAGGTTTCACAAGGGAATTTACATAGGCTTCATACATGACGGCTCAAAACAACACCCATGTACATTACATTTGACCACATTTTTTCTTTTGCACATGTAAAATTCATGTGTGTTTTTTCTGTGATAGTAATGACATTTTCCACACCTAGGCCTTGTCCAGAGCTTAACATATGTCCTGAAAAATCCAGTGATATGTTCAGCTCTAATGCAAGGTCTGAACACACTTGGGATGCAATTCAGGACACATTCCTATCCGATCATTCGGGACACATTCGGAGATGGTCTGGGATGCATGTGTTCCCATTCTCTTATCAGTCCGGAATGTTTCCTGGGGTGCATTGAAGGAATGAATACTCAGATGATATGCTCCGTCTACCGCACCAATGGTGTGATATTAAAGTGTGTTAAAGACATCTGAAATTTTCAAAAAGCCCACAAAGATGTGCTTCATCAAGTGCTTAATATGTGTGGTGTGGCCTGAGACACCTGAACAATTCTCCACCTTCCTTTTTCTCTGTGAGGAAATAGAATATCCACAGTTCACATAATCCAGTAGAAAACATATTTTAAGCGCTCGAAGATTCAAACATCACTTAAGCGTATGTCACAAAGAGAACCAATAAAAACAAGTAGTTGTCATATCAATATTTAAGGTGTATTGATCAATTCACTGCATCACCTCATGTAGTGAGTAACAGACAGAAAATGCTCCACCTTAAAAGCTGCAGCTGGTCGCCTTCGAGCAGCCCATTCAATTACATTTGCAAAGAAACATTTCAAATCCAGCCTGTTCAACTTGAAATGAAAACATGTGCTATGTTTTAGACTGTAGATAAGCGTTTTTATTTGCATATCAAGCAGGAATTCAAGATCACTCAAGACACATCTGGTGTCTCACAACAGGTGTGAACAGATGCACTTACAGGTGGACACTTGTACTCAGATATCTCACGATGGATGATAGTGCAAGGTCTGAACAAGGCCCTAGATGCACCACCAATCAGACTTTATCAAATAACCAGTGACTTTCTTTCTAAATATAATGATAGACCTGTAGGTTCCTTTCCTCTTCTTTCTCATAATTGTTGTTGCTGGCTGTCAGCACGTACCCAGCATGTCTAATGCCCAGTTGTAACAGTGCAGGGATGTACTGTGCGGCCCACATGATGAGGACATCGACACCATCACACACTGTGTCACAGACTATATATATTCTGTGTTGAATACACTGTACCCACCAGGAAAGGAGGGTGTTTCTCTAACACTAAACCCTGGGTAACCCCTGTACTTAAGGCCCTGCTGAAGGAGAAGAGGAGGGTCTTTGGATCTGGGGACAAAGAAGAGCTGAGGAGGGTGCAGAAGGAGCTGAAGAGGAAAATCAGGGAGGCACCTCAGCTCTCCGTCAGCCCCATCACCTCCACCACCACCCCTTTCCATAACATCTGGTCAGGTGAGAAGTGAGCTGAAGAAGCTGAAGCTGCTGCACAGATCCCTGACTCACCTGGAGAACACCGGCAGCACTGTGAGAGTCATGTTCTTTGACTTCTCCAGTGCATTCAACACAATCCAGCCTTCACTGCTCAGGGGGAAGCTTGAAAGAGCGGGAGTAGACTGTCACCTGGCTGCATGGACCATCGACTACCTCACCGACAGACCACAGTTCATGAGGTTTCAGGACTGTGTCGGATGTGGTAGTCTCAGTGCTCTCCCCCTTTCTCTTCACCCTGTATACTTCAGACTACCACTACAACTCTGGGAGCTGTCACCTCCGGAAGTTCTCAGATGATACAGCCATCGTCGGATGCATATCTAAGGGGGACAAGAGGGAGTACAGGACCGTCATCACTGACTTTGTCAACTGGTGTGAGCAGAACCATCTCCAGCTCAACGCCAGTAAGACAAAGGAGATGGTCATTGACTTCTGCAGGAGAAAGACACCCCAGACTGCACAGGTGAACATCCAAGGTCTGGACATTGAGATGGTGGAGACCTATCGATACCTGGACTGGTCTAATAACACAGATGTCCTGTACAAGAAGGGCCAAAGTTGTCTCCACCTGCTGAGAAGACTGAGGTCCTTTTGGAATGTGCAGGACTCTGCTCCAGACATTTTATGACACAATGGTTGCATCTGCTCTGTTGTATGCAGTGGTCTGCTGGGGAGGAGGGAGCACAGACCGGGACAGAAACCGACTGAACAGACTGGTCAGGAGCTCCGGTTCTGTCATGGACTGCTCCCGAAACTCTATTGAGGGTGGGAGGATGATGTTAGCAAAGCTCACATCCATCATGGACAACCCCTCTCACCCCCTGCATGAGGCTGTTGGGGCTTTAAGCAGCTCCTTCAGCAGCAGACTGCGACATCCACCATACAAGAAGGAGCGCTACCACAGGTCATTCATCCCATCTGCAATAAGACTCTACAACATCAGCATCACCGGCTGATGTTAACAACACTGGTTTCATTCAAATTTCATTGCACAACAAATGTTTTGCACTCATTATATGTCATTCATCTTTTTGTGTACATACTATTTTATTACCTCATTATTGTTATTTTGTGTACATACCTATTTTTTATACTACTACTCAGTTGCTGCTATTTTTTCTATGTACATACTTATTTTAGCACTTAATTATTGTTATTTGTCATTGTTATTTTTCTTGCACTTCTGTTAAATTTTCTCATGCTGCTGGAACGGTTGGAATTTCCCCCAATGGAGGATCAATAAAGGAATATTCTATTCTGTTCTATTCTATACTGAAAATATTCTATACGACACACTACTGTATATAACACTACATTCCAAAACCAGCCACTGGCAATTTGACCAACCAAATCTCGGCTTGACTCAGGTCGGCTGATGATGTCGCTTGAGTCAAGCGCAGTTCACACCGCTGCAACCTTTACCTGCGATGTTCTAAAATGGTTTAGTCTCATTTCAAATCTTTGGTCTGAACTGGGCTTAAAAGGAAGCAGTAAAGGGTTAACTCGAGGCTTATTCCACAGCAGTCCTGTTCTCTGGCCTTACTGTGTCTCTCTGGGTCTCTGTTAATGAAGCCACAGGCAATAAGCACTAAACACACCGTCAATGAGAAAAGCCATCCAGCCGTCACTCACTCCCCCGCTCCAACCCGCTCTCTGTTTATCTGTTCGCTATGGCTCTTGCTCTCTCCTCCTCTGCTTTATCTCTCTCATCAGTATGACTGAAGCAGCAGCGTTTGTATCTTCATTACCGCGCATTCTGACAGACTGTATACACTTAAACACACACATACACAGTGGAGAAAATAAATGATTCCTTTAAAGTTTTTTGTGGATACTTGTAAGGTATATCAGTGTGAATACGTTCATACATAACTTAAAACATATGCCTTTGTTCTCAGGAATACACTGAAGTGTTAATCTACTTAAACACTATAACACAGCAGTAACATTAGCTCATCTATTTGCTGAAATGAGAGTTCGGTACACTTCAAAGTCAAGTGATATATGTTATCTAAGATCACAAAGAATGGAGAAAGAAAAGAGCCCACCTTTGACCTTACCACAGAAAGTGAAACATGCATATTTTTTCCGAAAAATGAAACTCTTTTGCGTAAGGCTGCTTTGTGTAGTAGTGCTTTGTGACCTCTTCCAATAAAGAAGTACTATACTAATACTTCTAAACCTCAAAGTTTCAATAAAATAGTTAAGTCTTTCTCACAGCTTAGTGACAAGAACAGTGGATCTGATGTATTACATACTATACAGTATTGAGGCAGTATATCCGTCACAGATGAATCAAACTCTCAGTGGAGTCTTTGGCTCTGCAGTTTTGGTAGAGGACATTGTTGATCATGGCATCATCGATCACAGCTGACCAATCACTGCCCAAACTGGCTGTCAATGTTGGATTGTTAGCTTTGGAAAGATGCTGAAGCTGTCAGACCATCCAATAGCTCTTACAATGAGAACTACTGGAGAATAAAACCACATGTTTTTATATATCTCTGAAACATAAGCCCTTACCTTTTTGTTGTGTA
>JAPQRN010001949.1:0-10752 GCA_037367275.1 Coranthus polyacanthus | reverse complement strand
TCAATATTTGGTCAAATAATCTGGATTTCCAATGGACACTTTGATGCTCTCTCTTTCACTTTGCTGTTTGTGTTTTAGTAGCTTAAAGCTCAGCTTCATTTCAGAGGTTTTCAGTTGGTTCAGGTCTGAAATGTGGAGTGGTCTCTTTTTCCACAGCTGTATGTACAAGGTTTTTCCTACCATTATAAGACTTTGGTGCAGTGCCCAAGCCATTTTGGGCACCACTAAGCCCCTTTGCTAGATCATCACATGGAGAGCATCAAAGCTGACTAAAATGATTTTACAATGACTAATGGTTGCATTTGGTTCACAGTGGACTTTCTTTAGCAAGTTTTGTTTTTCAGCTTGTTTGGGTGTTTTATTTATCTGCTGTAGCTTTTCCAAATTTTTATACACATACATAGTAATAATAATGGTCCAAAATAATGTGAAATTTTATATTTATTATTGAAAAAAGTAAGATAGAAGAAAACACTGTGAAGTCTGAAATTATTGGAAAATGAATGCAGAGTTTTTGGTCAAATAACATCAAATTTTCTAGGGGGAGGACATCCAATTCCCATGACCCTCTTCCACCACAATCACAGCCCCCAAGCATCTCAGAAACCTAAGGAATACCCTGTTTATATACAAAATAGTAAATATAAAAAAATAGTAGGAATTAGTTTCAACTCAACTTTGAAACACATGTAATGTAATTGAAGTGTTTGTAAACTTTCTGATATTGGCTTTAAATTGAATGTGGCTAGGCTATAGATTTATTTCACAATTCATTTTGCAGACTCATGCTGATTCATGCCGACCTAAATCACATTTCCTCGTCAGTGAGATATGAACATGCATAATAAACACATTGGAAGAGACTGCCTGAAATGTGATTCAGCATCCAAACGTGGTAAATGAGTCGTTTATTTTACCACAAGTCATATTGTCATTATAACATCGCACAATGTTATTACACGTAGCAGATTTTCCCCATGTTGTGCAGGACTAGTGGGAACCAATCACTGAAAACATCCTGGTCAGTTTTCTCACCCAGATGAACAAGCTACTATTAGCTACTAGCTGCTAGACACCTATCTAGCGATGCAGCTGTCCCTAAGTGCATATCCACACAATTCCAAATGTAACCACTGTGAAATAATCAGAAAATAACATTTCACAGCTTTGCTCTCATTAATGCTGTTCTCTCTCTTCATTTACTTGCTACCTTGCTTGACCACCACTTTTCAGTCTCTATCTCTCTCCACATATCACATGACATTGTCCCATAAACAAAGACTGACAATGTAAGTTGCTAACCGTAGATGTAGTTTATCTAGAAGTAACTAATTTATTAGCGTATTATTAAACTATATTTAAGGTCAGATTTTGCTCACACATTTAGACCTGGTGACGGTGTAGCTAACATTATCTGCCATGCCTTCACAGTAGATAATTATCATTATCACAATATACAGTTTTTTCTTTTGACTTTAGGGTTTATTTTGTTTATATTTCAGCTAAAACACTTGTTTCAATGTTATTTGTTGCTTTATTTTATTTTACTCATGCATACTTATCATTATAATTGTTCTGAATGTTCTACCTGATTTGTGAAATGTTCTGCTGTCTGGCAAGTGTCTGTCATGTTCTGACTATAAAGAAGAGTTTAATAGAAGAAATATCTATTTGGTTTCTTTCTTTCAGTTGGGACCAACACTCTGGACACACAGGATGCATTTTTACAATTTCAAACAAAATTTCCAGGGGCTTTAAATTTGACTCAGCCTAACTGTGCAATCAAAGTTATGTTATCAAAATCAGCACTGGTCACCTTTCTAATATAATGATTCATTATTGTAGGTGTGTGGTTACAAGGAAAAAATGTAAAGTAAATGCATAAAACAGACTTCAAAGTCCAGTCAAAGAATAAAACATACACTAAAATCTATTGTGAAAAATCAGTTGTTCAACAGACAGTAAATCAAGTCCAACAAACTGTTAATCTGAATAAAGGAGTTACACATGCCAATGCACCTCCCTTTATCAAATATACATGAGTCTACAGTGAAATATGAAACTAACCAACAGGTAGAGAATGAGCATCTCGCCTTTGTCTGGGAAAGCAAAGAGGATTTTATTTGACACATTGCTTGACAAACATTCTGTAAAAGGACTTGGTTATAGGCATTATGTTTTTTCACAGCACCTTAGCTGAATGAAAAGGCAAAAGCTACGCTAAGAGTTTTCTACTACATTTTTACATTTATGGTTGCTCTAGGAATATTATTTATTTTACTCACAGTTTAGATTTGTTTCCAGGGAGATGTAATGTGTATATACTGACTTTGTTGTAAACTCTACTGTTAATGTGCTGGATATTTAGTTGTATTTAAAATATAAATCCATTCAAATGTTTTTTAAGGCACACAGCGCATTCACTAATAAAAACAACAATGTCCCGCCCATAGCACTGTCTAATTGGTCACATGTCACAAGTAACAACCGATCAACACTAAAATGAGGAAGGAACATGTATTTATTTATCAGTACATATTAGAACAACAATTTGTTGATTTATCAATTAGCTGTCAACTATTAAATTAATCGCCAACTATTTAGATAATCAATTACTCAATTTGATTAATTACTCATGAAAAAAGGTGAACATTTTCTGCTTCGAGCTTCTTAAATGTGACTATTTTTTGGTTTCTTTCCTCCTCTATGGCAGTAAACTGAATACCTCTGGGTTGTCCCTGGACAAAACATATCAGTATCAAAACAGTTAGTTGCTTTAGTGTACTCTTCCTGTAAATTACATCTTTCTACTATATGTCACTCATGGTGTTCTGTTCACATTACTGAATGAAAACAAAAGCTTGAGATTAGCTAGCTGGTAGCTGGCCCTGCTTTGGACTGTACCTGACCTTCTCTTCACCTGAAAGTGACAGCTGTTACAGGCTGCCAGACTGATCCTACCCTCCGATTATCACGAAGACATATTTTGTAGGTTTATTAATACGCCTCGTAGCTTCATAATCATCATCCACAATCAGAATCATCCAGTAAAGGCTTAAAGTTATTTTGCAATCAGCTAAAAATACCACGAATCTACAGAGGGTATACACAGTTACAACTAGCTACATGTGTAGGAAACGTAACAAGTTATATTGAGCCCAGTTGTGATAATCTTCTCAGTATGAGTGAATTCAACGTCATGGCTCGCGGAAAGAGAATCCAACTTTGTACCAACGGTTATCACACTTGTGTTAACTAACTACCGCTGTCAACCATGTATGAAACCTGGTTTGCTGATTCCTGTGCGGACTGTAGACATGCCTAGCAACGCTGTTGACATATCCAGCTAGAAAACTGACGTTAGCTAGGTTAATCCATAATAGCATCCTAAACGGCTGCATAACTTCAAGGTCTATTTTCTGTCTCTTCGTTTTGTTTACGAATAACCACAGTGGCTGAATACACTGCTTGGATAACTGTAATCCTGTGATGTGTTGACAATTTGAAGCGGGACAGCTAGGTTAAATTGCGAAGGCTGCAGAGCTAACATGAGCTAGCTAGCTGGTTAGCTTGGTTGCCCATGCTAGTCTGTTTGCTACCACGGTTTTTACATTAAAGATATCCTACTGACGTTGGTCTTTTCATACATGTAGGCAAAATATGCTCTTACAAACCATTCACTTGCTATCGTAACGTCAGCAGACTAAACTTACCTCACTGAAAATGTCGTGCAGGTATCGAAACGGGGGTTTGCTTAGCAGTTTCTCCGTGAGTGGTGGTTTCTTTATGACTTTGCCCAGCGTATCCTGGGTCTTCTTTACCACAGCCCCGTTCATGATAGCAATCCGTAGTAACAGTAAGTTGTGAAGCGCAAACGAAAAGAGAACAAAAAAATGAATACAAAGTAAAACACCTGGTGGATCAGCCGTCTGGTTGCTATGTCAATATTCTGCAATCCCACAGTGCATCATTAATGCAGACTGCGCATGCGCTAAGGTCTTACAGTTGCTAGGCTGCGTGTCCATAGCAACGGACAACAATCCAAATGCAGCAGAGCCATGATAGGTAAAGAAGTGTGTAGTTTAAGGACATATGTGACAGTACATCGGCGGTATACAATTGTCTTCACCTTGAACCTTTTTAAACAGTATGAACAGCTTGAAGACTGCTCTAAACAATAGGTCTTTAATTTTACTTATGATAAAAGAATCTCTTGTTTATACAACACATGAGCAGGCGGTTCTGATTGAAAATGTCCTTACCCACACTGAAAAGCCACTCACATGCAGCACTGGCTGGGGTATTAGTGTTGAACTTCATGAAAACTGCTGACATTTTTACATTTTTTACTTTGCATCATTGGCAGCATTAACAAACCCACGTTATGTGATCTTAGATTTGTGAATGCAGTCTTTGACTGACTGGCTTCTTATGAAGATGTACTGTGGATGCATCTAAAAATGGCAGAAAGGTAGTTTAACTAATGTATTTGAATTCTTATCACTAGAACTGCGAACAGGTAAAAACTGAGAATTAGTATGTGTTAATAAAATATTTAAGTCCCCCAGATTTGGACTTTTCCTAACATTGTGTTGTGTTGCAATCCCTGTAGTTAAAAATATGGGCATATATAGCATTGACCTCCAATGGGTAAAATTTATTCAGACATAAAATGCATTGATTTTTGCACACTTTACCTATATTTAAACATTCTAAGTTGCCAGACAACTGCAAACTCCAGACAACCAAAACACAGGTGATCATTAAACAAAGTCATGTTATGACTTGAGACATTCCTTTGTGGAAAAAAATAGCTTATACAATGACAAATACAATGATACAGTACATTTTTATGTACTAGAAATGCAGTAGCCAGTTGCATGGTAAATTTTACCCATTGGTGGTTTTTGGTATATAGCGACCCGTAGGGAAGAAAAATAGATTCAAAATAATCTGAATTTAAATCAACTCTGAATTTACAGCCACAAATTGAGATAGAAGAATTCAAGTTGCATAGATTCAAAATGCAATATTCATGATCAAAAAACAAGGTTTGGCAGAAATCCATATAGAGAAAATTCAGATTGAAAAAATTCAGATCAAACATCTGGGATACCAAGGATAAGCAATCAAATCAGGATGGAATCGATCTACTTTTTGGCCAATCAGCTTGTGTTCTACAGGAATATCACAGTAAGTAATCAAAGTAATCAACCTGAACATGGCGGTCAACAGTGATAGAGGGGTGAGTAGCATAGATCTATACCAAATCCATGGTGAGTAGTTTATTCCACTTTTTTTGTTTGATTTAGTTGATTTTTAACCGCTAAGGTGTAGCTAATTAAACTGTATCTAAATAGTGCAATGTGTTAGTTTGAAAGTTTTAGACGCATGCTAGATTAAATGTCATTGTGTAGGTAACTATGGTACGTACTGTGTAATTCATGTTGTGCTGACAGCACCTATGACAGATCTCAGCATGCACGCGACATCAGTCATAATCAGTCAGAGCAGCTGCGGCCGTGCCTCATCTTGAAAATAGACGAACTGACACAAAATGTATCTGTTAATGGACGCGACCGATGCTGTTCCCAGGTCTTTTTCGACTTTGCATATATTTGCGTTCATCGTAGACAGGAATTGCAGTTATTTATAAATTACACAAGTGGAAGTGGCAATATCCTCTTCTGCATGCTTATGGTGTGTGTGTATATTATTAGTCTATTATTGCTGGTAATTGTATTTTTTTGTATGTTATGTTTGTGTTGACAGGGGCGACAGACTGAGATTCAAAGATCTGTGAGGCACTTGCTGTCCTTACTGACGTCAAATGATCAACAAAGAGCCAGTGGAGATGTTGCTGATGAAGAAGATACAGAAGATGATGAAGATACATAGCACTGCATTGAATGACTTAAAGCCTCAAGGCTGTACAGTAAGCTAACTTTTCACATAATACATAGGCTTCAATCATGCTGTTTTATGGAAAGCACTTCTACAAAAGGCAAAGCTGCGAAGCATGCAATTTCCTGCACATGCCATTGAGTGTGTTATAAGTAATACATTCTATATTTTTACAATCATTATAGCTTCATGTGTAATAAACACTGTGCTGGTTTGGCAATAATTGTCCACACTGGAATTTGGTGTGTGGAGAGCACACAAGGATATGAAAGCTGTAGACTACATGACAGAACGGTGCATTATCTGTACTTTCAGTACAATTCTGTTTGTTTTTCAAAGACCTATTTGACCAAGTTATTTTGTACTATAACATTCAAATTAAAACAACTTCACTATCAATCACAATTTTTGTCTTTGACCACAACTGTAACTTTGAGTCACATGTTCTCAGATGCTACACCTACTTCATAATGCCCTGGATGGTGTTAGTGGTCTGGCATCTAATGAGCCTTGCAGAAGTACCAGTAGAAATTTTCTGTTGGTCAATAAATACAGCAGGGTCTAAGGACAGAGGGTGTTGTACCTTGTACGGACTGCAAAGCCCTTTGAGGCAAATCTTGATTTGTGATATTGGACTATAGAAATAAAATTGAATTGAATTGAATAGTATAAAGATGTTTCCTGAAGCAGCATCCTGAAGTAGTTTTCTGATATTGTCATTGCTGCCAATGTAGACTCTTCTTCAGCGCCCTGTGATGATGATGACAGCAATCATTCAGTTGCCACAAAGTACCGCAAATCAGGTTATCTGCATCAGTTCATTGAAAATGGTATGTTTGCAGATTATGCTGCTACAATATATACTTAAATTAAAATCTGGACTGAATACAATCTTTAAATATATTTGTGGCATCGTATTCTGCATCTGCCAATTGTTAATACAACATTGTTCTTGTAATTAAATACAATGCATTTCTTTTTGCTGAACCTTTTCTTCTTTTTTTTTTAATTGTTCTACTGGGGGACTTCAACGCCCACATGGGCAATGACAGTGTAACCTGGAGGGGGGTGATTGGGATGAACGGCCTCCCCAATCTAAATCCGAGTGGTGTCCTGTTATTGGACTTCTGTGCTAGTTACAGCTTGTCCATAACAAACACCATGTTCGAGCACAGGGGTGTCCATAAGTGCACGTGGCACCAGGACACCCTGGGCCGGAGGTTGATGATAGACTTTGTAGTCATGTCATCCGATCTCTGGCCAAGACAGTGTCTTGGACACTGTCTTGGTGAAGAGAGGGGCAGAGCTGTCAACTGATCACAACCAGGTGGTGAGTTGGGTGCACTGGCGGGGGAGGAAGTTGGACAGACTGGGCAGGCCCAAACGTGTAGTGAGGGTCTGTTGGGAACATCTAGCAGAGCCTTCTGTCAGCGCGGCCTTTAACTCCCACCTCCGGGAGAGCTTCTCGCATATCCCGGCGGAGGTTGGAGACATTGAGTCCGAGTGGACCATGTTCTCCGCCTCCATTGTTGAAGCTGCCGTGCGGAGCTGTGGTCGCAGGGTCTCCGGTGCCTGACGTGGCGGTAACCCCCGAACCCGGTGGTGGACACCGGAAGTAAGGGAGTGGCAAGAAGGAGTCCTATTGAGCATTGTTGGCTCTTGGGACTTCTGAGGCAGCTGATGGGTACCGGCAGGCCAAGCGTGCTGCAGCCCAGGCTGTTGTGGAGGCAAAAACTCGGGTCTGGGAGGAGTTCGGGGAGGCCATGGAGGCGAACTATCGGTTGGCCCCGAACAAATTCTGGCAAACCGTCCGGCGCCTCAGGAGGGGGAAGCAGTGCTTCACCAACACTGTTTACAGTGGAGGTGGGGAGCTGTTGACCTCAACTGGGGATGTTGTCGGGTGGTGGAAGGAATATTTCGAGGATCTCCTCAACCCCGACGCCACGTCTTCCGCCAAGGAAGCAGAGGCTGGGTTCTTGGAGGTGGATGCATCCATCACCCAAGCTGAAGTAACTGAGGTAGTTGGAAAGCTCCTTGGTGGCAGGGCGTCGGGGGTGGATGAGGTCCGCTCTGACTACTGAAAGTCTCTGGATGTGCAGGGATTGTCGTGGCTGTAACATTGTTACGTGTTTCTGTAACATTGCGTGGTGGTCGGGGACAGTGCCTCTGGACTGGCAGACCGGGGTGGTGGTCCCTCTTTTCAAGAAGAGGGACCAGAGGGTGTGTTCCAATTACAGGGGGATCACACTCCTCAGCCTCCCCGAGAAAGTCTACTCCAGGGTACTGGAGAGGAGGATCCGGCCTCGGATCCAGGAGGAACAATTTCGGGTTTTCGTCCTGGTCGTGGAACACTGGACCAGCTCTATACCCTCCGTCGGGTGTTCGAGGGTTCATGGGAGTTCGCCCAACCAGTCCACATGTGCTTTGTGGATTTGGAGAAGGTGTTCGATCGTGTCCCTCATGGCATCGTGTGGGGGGTGCTCCGGGAGTATGGGGTCCGGGGCCCTTTGTTAAGGGCAGTCCAGTCCCTGTACGACCGGCAGTAAGTCAGACCTGTTCCCGGTGCATGTTGGACTCCGGCAGGGCTGCCCTTTGTCACCGTTTCTGTTCATAACATTTATGGACTGAATTTCTAGGCGCAGCCAGGGGCCGAAGGGGGTCTGGTTTGGGGACCACAGGATCTCGTCTCTGCTTTTTGCAGATGATGTGGTCCTGATGGCTTCATTGAACCTGGACCTTCAGCGTGCACTAGGGCGGTTTGCAGCTGAGTGTGAAGCAGCAGGGATGAGGATTAGCACCTCCAAATCCGAGGCCATGGTTCTCCACCGGAAAAAGGTGGTTTGCCCTCTCCGGGTTGGTGGGGAGGTCCTGCCTCAAGTGGAGGAGTTTATGTATCTCAGGGTCTTGTTCACAAGTGAGGGGAGGACAGAACAGGAGATTGACAGGTGGATTGGTGCAGCATCTGCAGTCATGCCGGATACAAGCGGCCAAAATTAACTTCCTCCGCAGGGTGGCTGGGCGCACCCTACAAGATCGGGTTCTTCTCCAGCCTAAGATTAATTATTGCTTTAGAAGAACACAGCTGCATCACTGAGTCAGTGTTACAGATCATTTCCATAAAGTTCACAGCAGCACCAGGATTGAAAAGTGGCCGATAGTGGGTCGCTCCTGGTGTAGTGGCAAATGCTGATTCTACAGCGGTCAGTCGACTGACCACAGCTGTCATGTTCTACTACTGTATATCGATACCCTTTACTAAAAGCAGGTGTTACAGGCTCAACAGACATTTTTGAAATATTTATTAACAATGATTCGTACTGTGAAGCAATAGATAGTATAGATTATGCAAATTATGAAATAAACGAACATTGTTTTTGTTTTGCTTTATATTTACTGTAGCCTATGCATTTTGTCCTGTTATATTCTGTGTCTCTGGGTTTTTCTCTGTGACTCTTGTTCTTTTTCTTGCTCCTTCATTGATTGTAAAACCTGAAGGCAAAATGCATCACATATCAATATGAACTTGTGTAAAATAACTAATATTGCTGCCCTAGCCTATACTTTATGGCTTATTCATATCAGAGATATTGAACCATCCACCCTAATATTGTCACTTTTGCATTTTTTGGGCATGTTTAATTTATTCTGATTATTTAATTTATTAATTCATTTTGATACTACATTAACACTTTGGCAGGTCGAGGAAATGCTAATGAGCAGTATATGTGCTGCCAATAATGTATAATTCAATCCTTTGGTTATTGCATACACACTCTGAATGAAACGATATTTACCATTTTCCATCAGCTCATTCCATTCTGAATCCACAGGCAAAGTCAGCGATGAGCTGAGAAAGGCAACCCCGTTGGATCCATTTGAAGAAAGGGCTCAAAACGACAAACATCTCAATCATTTTAACAGTAAACTGAGTAAACAACAAAAGGAATGAAATGCATCATGCTCTTCAACACAAATGACCTTCTCTGAGTTACATTCTGTAAAAGATTAAATCCAGAAACAATTATATGCAATTAGAAAGTGTGTCGGAGTATGGTTTCCCCACATAACATTACCACTAATTGGCATTTGCCTCTGTTTATGCCGCTAACAGCAGCGACCAACCACTAGACTGTAGATTCGGCTTCTATACCAGGTGCGCCTGACCATCGGCTGCTGAACCTTGGACTAGAATATTAAACAAAATTGTAGGTTTGAACAAACCTTGGTCCCAATAGACCTAATTACTATCTTGTCATTTTAAACCGGTGTAACATCATGTTTGTACTGTCTTATTGCTTCTTGTTACATCCTGGAGCAAAGGTGGTTGAAGTTCACAGTCTGGTTACATCGCACTCCGCATAAAAATGGCTGGGTGCTAGAACAATGATTTCAGGTCACATGTCCAACCCAGTGTCCTGGTTCATTCATTTTAAGAGTTTTAGGACAGATCAACCCAACCTGTGACCTAGCAGCCAAGAACCCAGCATTTGGATTATTAAAATAACCTAGCATTTGTTAGTGTACAAATAATGTAATTGGCCTCATCAGTGTTTTATTGTGCAGGATGGGGGGGTGGCATTAGTTGGGTTCAGTGTTATCAAGAGGGCCTGTCAAAGATGGTCAAGAGGTGAGACAACAAATGACTATTACTCTGTTTGAGCTTTGCAACAGAAGCTGGAGAGTAGAATGGTGTCACGTATAATTCCTGAAAATACACATCTAAATGCTGTGTGGAGTTTGCATGTTGTCTTCATGTCTGTGTGGGTTCTCTCCAGGTACTCCGGCTTCCTCCCACAGTCCAAAAACATGCACCTTAACCTTAACAGGTTAAACAGGTTAATTGGTCAC
>JAPQRN010001948.1:0-10754 GCA_037367275.1 Coranthus polyacanthus | reverse complement strand
CTTTGCAAATAGATTAATATTTAATTGTTCTCTGTTTACATTCTTGCTCTTCTGGGAAAAAATAAATAACTGTTCTTCATAAAAATTATTTCATTTGTCATGATATAAAACAAATTCGCTGCCACAGTGAAGCAACAGTGACACGGCGTGGCGCGGCTGTCCACCTCCCATGCAGCTCCCACCACCACAGCTTCAAAAAATCCTAGGGGAAACTCTGTAATATTTAGTGAAATAGTGGCGAGGTAGCAGATTGGGCCCCTCTGTCCTCACCCTGAGCCTGGCCTAGCCGCTAAAAACCTTATTAAAATCAGCATTTGTCTTGTCCTTTTTGGGGTTTTTTTAGTTGAGGGGATATTAACACTGGTCCACACTCAAATATAGGTAGGTGGGTAATGCAACTTAATGCTGGATGCCACCCATCATAAAACAAAAAAAGGAGAAGAAGAAGTGTTGGAGCCACTGTAGAAACATGGTGGACTTGCTCCTTTTGCAGATATAAACGACTTATTCTAGAGTAACAAAAACACAATTCATATTGTTCAGGCGATTAGACACTGATGAAAGTATCATTTATGTAATAATTAGATCCCCTTAAATCCCTGTAAATCTTATAAATTGGACCTTTAAAAAAAAACTCAATTATAACCACCATGAGAAGACAAGCTGATACAGAAAAGAGAAAATTAACATGAGAGTCTGAGGCTGTGGGAACCAAACAGCTCTGTAAGTTTTTCTTCATGTCAAAAATTAATCTACACAAGCTATAGGCTACATGTGCAAATAAGTGCAGTTTTTGATTTTTGTTTTTTCTTAACCAAGATCATGTAAGAGAAAATAATATGATGATGTGCCTGCTTGTGATCTGGTTAATCTGTTTGGCTCCCAGTTTGCTCTCGGTTACCTAACTCTTCGCCTGCTTGACCTGTCTTCAGCCCATTCCCTGTTTGGTCCGACTGCCTTTCCTTCCTGGTAACGATCCCAGCCACTGTTTCGCCCTCCCAGTTACCATCCCTCCTCAGCCTGACCTGCCTCCAACCCTGCCTTTCATCTGGTTAGTTTGCTTCTGTCCGCATCCTACAGTGCTCTCCTCCAGCCCCTCAGCACTCCAGTGGCTGCCCTGGAACCCTCACCCCATCTCCATATATCAGTTTATTCAATAAAGTTTGTTTTAACCTTCGCCATGGTTCTCATGTCTTAAACCTACATTAAAGGGTCAGTGTGTGAGATTTAGTGACGTCTAGTGGTAGGTGACATTAACCTAAATGTTGAACACCACATCCATAGAATGTTAAAAGAAGCGGAAGTCTGTTTTGAGCTATTGTAGAAACATGGCAGTGCAACATGGCGGACTCAACGACAACCTGCTCCCTCTATAGATATAAATGTCTCATTCTAAGAAAACAAAAATGCAACGATTCAGATTTTTCTGTGATAATACACTAATGAAACCAAATTTATAGATATTATATACATTTTTGCAATTAGATCCTCCTAAACCCCCCTACAACTTACACACTGGACCTTTAAAACTGAGTCTAGTTTAAAATATATTACCCTATAGCTGCTGAGGACCTAACTCCTCGAAATACAACTGGTACAATTGGCTTGATAATGTAGAATTAAATGTATTTAATACCAATTCAGTGCATGTTGCACGCATAATTAAACCTCAGAATATTTTAAGAATAAACAACACACACATGAGAACAGCAAATGACTAGTGTGGAAGCTGTGCAGGGAGCTGTCATCATTCAGGCAGGGTGTGTTTGTGTCCGGATGTGCATACTTGAATGAAGCGCAGAGGTTGGTGTGTCACAACGACAGTCATGAGAGAGTCAGAGATGTTTGTTAGATAATATTGTGGGACTTTACAGCACAGTAAATGGCGGGATTATGAACCCTACTGCTAACAAATGGCCTAATTTCACACATGCATGAACAATGGAAAAATTTTAATATGCGCAAATTTCTATGCATGCATTCTTTTGCATTGTTTCCACTGTATTTATGTGCACTGGATTCCCTGGGTCTAAATGCAAAAAGGCTCTTAATGACACAGTGATGAAATGCTCTATCCCAGCAGTCAGACTAAACATTAGGGAGGAAAGGGTCACAACAAAACGAGGCTCCTGCAAGAGTTGCAGCCTCCCGGGGGAGTTGAAAGGAATTTTCTGTAGTGCCAAAATATTGCAAAGCCTTTGGCTGCGGTTTGGTACCACTTCACCATGGTGCTGCGACTGTGGCCTCCCAGGTTCCTAATGTGTGACTGGAAGTGTGTTTGTGTGTGCATGTATGCTCAGCCTCTGTATGTTGCCTTCAGTCTAAGATTGAAACGTGAGCAGAAAAGCCAAAGCCATTATTGAGAAACCATGGCCTGTTCCACGCAGACATTTTTCATAATACGAGTGAGGTGGAATGACTTTTATGTCTTTCTGTGTTTTATGAATCTAATAATGTTATGTTAGTGTCTGTGCTAACCTTCTCCAGTTCTGGAAGTGCCTAGATCCAAATCATCTCTGGTTCCATTCTGGGAGTCCAGGTATGTGGCCGGCACCCAGCCCTGCTCTTCTGCTGTGCTGACAAACCACCAACCTAGAGAAAGACACACACAGACAGGACATGAAACAGAGAAGGGGATGACCATATTAGCACTGCTAACAACCATGCAGCCCTGAAGCAGAGCACTGTCATTCCTACTTAGTGATTCACACCAACCAGTGGAAATTAAATGTCATCTCAACTATAACACAGTTTGCTCTGACTGTGTGAAAGCCAGAGTTTGCACTGTAGCACATTATGCCTGTGTACTGGCGGCCGAATATGCTGGACTGTATCATTGCAACAGAGATCTGAGGTTTAGTCATAACGGCTCAAAGTTTCACCTACTTGGAAAGTTCCCTTCATTACAAAACCAGACTCTGAACTGAAAACTGGAGAGTGGAAAGTGGAAAGTGTGTGAGCTTAAAGCAAAACATAGGCCCTGTTCAGACCTGGAATTAACATGAGTCCTGAGTGATCCAATCCCATGAGGACGCATTCAGGACGCACGGAGGTCGCACTGAGGTCAGTGAGATCCGATCACTAAGGAAGCATTCTGAGGTGGTCTGGAATGTCCACATTCTTTTAGAAGTCTGAACACCAGTGAGTCCTGGGATGGATTGAAGGACCTCAAACTCAGCTGATGTCGTCTGTGTAACTCAAACTCTGCACATCAACAGCGTCATACCAAAGTGTTTAAAAGACATCTGAAACATGTTTCAGTCTTTATTCTCCTACCTTCTGCTACCTGGGTGTTTTTCATTTTTTCAAATCTCCCCTCACTATGTGAAAGAACAACAACCTCCGAGCTGCAACTACACCATAGACCATATAGAGATGGATGTTGTGAGAATTTGTAGCTAAAATGTCTCGATGTCCCCCTGCTGGCTGCAGTATGGGTCACAACTCCTGGTCCCTCTGAGGTATTTAATGAGACTTTGACCAAGCTAAAAACTCACAGTGCACATCCAATTAATTATCATCTTTCTGATCAGTTTGCTTTTAATAAGTTAGTTGATGTTATAAAAATGGGTGATTACAGCTGAAATGACAAATCATGGTCCTGAATCCATCAGATGTATGGCCGGGAACCAATCAGGAGGCCGGTCTGTGCACATGACGTCCCAGATTCTCTACTGTGCAGAGTCTGGCTCCAAACAGTGTCACACTGGCAACATGGCAGCTCCTGTCACCGCTGGTTTGGTTTCATTTATACAAAGTGGGACGAAATGGCACCACAATGTCCATCTTTATATTTAGTCTAAATAACTTCATGCTGAAAATGATAAGATGACAAGACACGTCTTTTTACGTGCAATTTTCTTTAGCTGGGATTTCATCATTTTAATGAAATAGCTTGTTTCTCCACGTACAAAAACAACTACTCATGACACTATTTTGCAAAGACACCGTCGCTTCGTCTTGTGTATAGTGCCACTCATGACGAGTGTGATTAATTTAAAGAAATACAAACTAGTCAATCAACCCAGAGAGTTTCTGTTTTTCACTCCAGAATGATAGTGGATAATGGTGATGGACCACCATCCATCAGAAAATGGAATGTCCTTCATATCATTTGATAGAAATTCATGTACATATTTTAAGCACTTGAAGAGTCAATCATCACTAAAGTCTATGTCACGCAATAGAACAAACAAAGCAAATGAAATGGCCAAAATGAGCTTGTTTGTTTGCATATACAGCGAGGAAGAGAAAGCCAATCAGAAGTAATCACTGGAGATGCATTTGGGAACACATTCTAATGCCAGGTGTGAACAGGGATTTAGATCACTTTGATGATGTAAGACCTGCAGATGCTTGAAATAAATGAGGCGATTCGCTTTTCACAATTCATTATGAAACGTGTCATTTCATAAGCATTTGCATGTACTGCTGCTGTCTTACCAGAGTGCTAATAAGTTCAAGGTTATATAGTAGAAAAAAGAAATGCTTCACACAACACTGAAGACACTCATGGTATAACATGCTGTAATTCTTCGCATTGTGCATCTACAATATAGTGCTCTGTTACTGCTAAACAACTCCTCCAACTGCTTTGTAATGTACTTGGTTTTGGACTCTTTCCCCAAATGTTTCCATTTTTTCTTTAAGACAAGGCAAGACACTTCTATTTATAAAGCAAGTCTCATACAGCAGCAGATTCATGGTGACGTACTTTCAAAGTTAAAACAACACAACTAAAAAGAACAGAATAAAAGTGATACATCTATTAAAAAGCCTAAAAGAATAAAAATAAAGAATTTAAATAATAATGTTGACAAAATGAAACATTTAGTTACAAACACTTGAGAACAAGAAGGCTTTCAGTCTGGATATAAACCCTGTAATGGCTGGGGCATTACTCTTACCACATGGAAAAATTTGTAGGTCCTTTGGGATTGACATGCAAACTTAAATCTCGTGGTATAATGTCTCTACTCACAAGCATTCTGAATATAACTTTACTTACTTCATCCATAAGCCTGACTGATGTTGTAAAGAAGACATCACCCTCTGAGTACTACTGACTGATGAGAAGTTTGTGGTCACATCTACGCTCTTCTGCTACAGCATTTCACTGAGGCGACTTGACACGATCACAAAAACATATGTCACTTTGGGTGGCAACCCAAATCCAAAAACACAGGGAGGCAAGTTACTTACATCGATCACATTTTGACAACTAGTGTGTCATAGTTCGGAGAGGCATGCTTTTTACAAAACGTGGGACTGTATCAGTGACACAGAGAAGGCTGAAAGTCTGAAGTCACTGAAAAAGTAAGCTATTAACACAACTATTCCTGAGTTTTTAACCTTTTTTTCACAGAACCCTAACCCTAGATTAGGGTTTTGTGAAAAGAAGGAAGTATACAGCCAAAACACATGAATTAGACTTTTTCTTCTAGTTTCTGTGTCTAAAATGAAACACAACCTAAACTACATCAGATTAAACATGTTTCAAATGTAGCCCTAACCCTAAAAACCCGGTGACCTGGTGGATGTTAAGAGGCTGTAATTGTCAGCATTTTGTTTCTCCATTGCTCAGACTGGTCTCAATTGTCTTTATGTAGGTTACTGTGACTGACTGTGGAAATACAGTACAAGTGACAGAACACAAAAATGCAGCAAGATTGACTGAAAAGGGGGACAGAAATGGCAAAAAAAAAAATTTCTCTTTCTCAACAAGGCCAACAATTAGGTCACTGCCGCTCCAATGTATTTGGAGCATATGGCTCAGCTGAATAATGTGGTTGGAGAGGCCTCTGTGAATCAACCCATCATACCCTTTTTTATTATCCAGCAAGACACCAATCACATTAACACTTATGAATGATGTGGAAAGTATGCCTGTAGCGTAGAGTTGTCTGACAGAGAAAGTAACAGTAATTGTAACGGTTGACTGTAGAAGGAAGTCATAGTGTAAGTAAGTACATGACTGTCAGATAATTGCACTGCTCTCTTCTTAGCACTTAGCTACCAGCCTATGTTTTTGTCAAATAACAAATTAACTTTTATTTTAAGATAATGTGAGTGTGTGTTTCCCTCTGAACAATACAATATTTTGACGTCTGGCGAGAGGCCTTGGAATTAGACAAGATAATCCAGTGTGATTATCTGAAAATAATGCCTCCACTTCAGGCAGAAAGCTTCTTTTTATGGTAATTGCATGTTTTGCTGTGTATGCTCTGCTGATTTAATGTGTTGAAAATACCAGAACATAGCAAGCAATTTCCATGACAAGGCCAATGTGACAAAAAACAACAAGTATAAAACACAGCAATTTTGCAATTTAAATTAGAGACAGACCAAGTAATTGACCAAATCGGTGCTTTTAAGACAGCATTGGCAGAAGTTGGCTCAGATAGTGGATGATGGCTAATTACAGGCTTCTCAACTGGAATTACTAACTTTGACAGAAAATAAGAGTTAAAAAAATTTTGAAAAAACCCACCTAGAATCAACCTATTTTTTAAGGTCAGTTTCAGATTTTTATTTTCTATGACATTGATGTTGAGTGTTTATTTTGATATTGATGACTTTGTCAAACATGTTTAGTTCGGCAGATCCAATAAATAAGATCTAATAAAGACAAAGACATTAATATCAGCCAATTAATCGCCTATCGGTTTTCCCCTCCTCCAAACAACTATTATATTGGCCTTTAAAAATCCACTGTCGGTCAACCTCTGCTTGTCAGTGTGCCGAAAAACCTTCCAAAATTTACTTGGCAAACAAACAATCTACCTGCATGTGGCCTTTATTTCTTCTGTGTGAACGTTTGTTAGATCTATACATATTAAGTAAAAATGTCCAAAACTCCAAAACATAAATTTGATCACAATCCGGTTTTAATATTCTTTTTTATCACCAAGCCCTATATGCATTTATATCTCACTGTTGTGCCTGCTTACCAGGTGTGACTGGTTGACCTGGATAAGTGGCAGAAAATGAACGGATGGATGGAGATGGATGGATGGATACCTGCCCAGGGACTGTGGATAGAAATGAGCTAGCAGCTAACTCTGGTAGAAGGTATGAGATTAATGTTTTGTGCATGGTCCTTGACAAGTAAATAAATAAATAAACTGCCCAGCCACCTGCATGTGGCCTCCTTTCTCCTTTAGGTAGAGTGAGGTCTGACTTTGATAGCTCATGTGTGGCATAGTAAAACTATTGACAACCCTTCTCTACACACACACACACACACACACAGAATCACAGCGAAACACTGTCTCTGCTGAAATTCCCAACAGAGGGTCGTGTCTCAGTGTCACCACGGGAGTTAATTTAACTTGAGGGCCAACAGGCACCCAGGGGGGGGGGGGGTTACACACAGTAGCTGCAGTGTAGTCCATCCAACCTGAACTTCCTCAGAGTCACAGTGGCTTTCTGTGGACTGCTCTCAGACTCCTGCAGAGATGTTACTGGGAAGTTCAGGCTGGACTTGTCAAGATCTATTTAGGAACCCGTTTGGCCTCTATGAACTTGAAGTTGACAGCACAACAATTATACACTGTTAATTAAATCTTACGCCGCAGTTCCTTTGAGAGGATTGAGAAGCCCAGTGTTACAATGAACAGTGCTTCCCACAGAGTTAGGATGTGGAAACTCAGGAGGGGCTGTCAATCTTTGGCATCTACAGTATCTTATTTGGGAATCTGCTGCTGTTAACATGAGATGTGGGCCTTCACTAGACACTAGTCGGGTTTTTCAATCCAAAAGTTATGAATGTTAATATTTCCTCAGAGGCGACTCTACTCCTCTACTCTGTGGCTCGACACAGAAGCTGTGGCTTCTGTTTTCCTTAGCAACGTGAGAACCCAGTATTTAGTCTGTTGATTTGGACGGAGAGGAGACAGCTGCAGAAGGAAGATGTGTTTTTGGTTTTCTGGTGTTTTTTCCCCCTGATTTTGGTTCCTGCAGCTAACTGAATTTTCAGAAGATCTGCAAAAGAAAATGTGAATTTATGTGTTTCTATCCACTGCTGGTATGCAAATGTTAAGAGTTGGTTCATCTTCATCATGGTTTAAAACTTTGCCCATTAGATGTAATATTCCATCCAATAACTACCTGAGCTGCTGAATAAGAAGTTAATAGACATAAGAGGTTTTTTGTTGAAAATCCTGAAGCTGGTTTTAGGTTCCCTGAACTGAACCGCTGGATTGGATCAAATAACACTGTTTCAAACTCTCCCACCTGCTTCTCAGAATTTACCACAGTTGTCAAAGCCTTTATCTGACCTTTTGTTTCTGCAGCTCTTCATACATGACGGTGTTACGTTGCTGTTTTCCATCTAATATGTCATCTCTGTATTAATTCAGTGAATGTTGCCATCTCCTTATTGGTCCACACACACATATAATTATCCACTAAAGTTGTTTCCATTGCACTTATTTGCATTTACATTTTTTAATACGCAAACTTCTCCACCTCTCCCAAGCATAAAAACTTTTTTTGCAATATTCTGTGTTTTTTTTTTCCTTCAAATATTTGGCATTTCCACTTGGGTTTTTTTTATGGGCAAACTGAAAATGTGAATAAAAACAGCTGGATAGAATTGTACCTACTGGATTTAATTTAACTATAGAATACTGTATGTGTTCATATGAGAACTGAGCAAGGTTTAGTTTGTCTTTGAGAAGATCAGTGGACAATTTGTGTTGTAATTCCTGAAGGTTTCAATTTATTTTCTGTTTTGCGGCAGTGTGAAAGGTCCGCCCAGCAGTAAGAATAGCTTAGTGCATATGAAACACATTAGACCTTTCATAGGTTGATTCATTGCAAATACTCCAAAAGCTCGAGAAGAATTGGAGCCACCTGTACAGAGGAGAATGTGTGTTTTGTACAGAGATAAATGCAGGAGATCTTCCTTTACTTAAGCCACCTGACACACAGTGGGAAAACAAAATAATAAATCGTCTGCGCTGATAAAGGTGACTGTTCGCCATCAACAGTGACAAGTCTGTGTTCACTGGCTGCTACGAATCTCAGCTACAGAGTGTGTGACCAGGTATAGACAGGCAGAGACAGACGAGGGTCCTCAGAGTAAAAAGAAACAACAAAAACTAACTACAGACATCAGACTCTAAAGAGACACTGTAGAAGGTTTTGGTTCATGTATAATGATGAGATGCACAGAAGTCCAAATATGGAGAATTAAAAGCATGAACGACTGTGTCCAAACCACTAAATAATAAATTTATGAAAGTTAATTGAACAAAGACAGACTGCACAGCTCTCTTTAACCCTCCTGTTGATCAAAGCTGGTGTCAGAATAAAGGATTATTCCCAAATTTCTATCCATGGGTAATACACAAGCCAGCATGAAGCCTATTTTATTACAAAACCACATCAACTGTTTTAGGGAAAAAACCTGAAAACTAACAGCTTCTGGAAGATTTGTGACATGCTTTATATCAATGACACATGATCAAACATTTTTCATTCTCTGCTTCCTTCATATATTAAACAAAATATCCTCAGCACCAGCAACAGTCGAGCTTCAAGCTCCGTGATGTGTGCACGTGGTAGGGCAAGGCAGGGTTTTGATAGGACCCAGTTGTCCAATAAATCCAGCTCTGGAGAGAGTGGGCACAGTAAAAAGCAGATAAATGAGGACCAGAAAGACTGTTGGAAACCCTCAAATGCAGACATATTTCCCTTGCAGAGTTAGAATAAAGACAAAAGGTAAGAAAAACAGAAAATATAGACGCAGATGTGAATTAAAAAAAAGACAAAATGAGAGAGAAAAGCTGAAAAGCTGTCACTCTCTCACGGTAAGAGTCAGTTGGCAGCTTGGCAAGCCTGGGCAGTGAGAGAAGTGGGCTGACCCTCATGTGTTAGAAGCCTTTAGACAGATTACAGTTTTCACAGAAAATCTGTCCCGTAGGAGGAGATCTGAGCCAAAGATTGGCAGCCAGATGGAGAAAAATTACTCAGAGTCAATTAAAGCAAAGTATAACTTGGCTCAACATATGTGAAGCATGATGCAGAAACTGAGCAGAGAAGTCCAGTGAGGGCGTGGCAAGATGAAGAACTGTAAGAAACAGGCTGCGATGCTAAGAGGGTGGCTATGGACAGTCACTGGAATGTTTCTATGACCTATCCTTCCCCTGCTAATGACAAGATGGGAAAATGGTTTTGGATAGTTTGTGCTTAAACACCCTCATTGTGATACATACATACGTTTGTAAAAAGTGACTGAAGTCTAGGGGTTGTAAAAGAAAATGACAAAAAAAAAAGGCTGACAGAAGATTTAGAGAGCTCCGTCACCTCTGGAAACCTTCCTAATTAGGTTAGCACAAAATTTACTTGTTACTGATGTTAGACTTAGGCCACTGACAACAGAGGAGTCAAGTAGTGTCAGAAAATGGCACTTTGAATCAGAGAACAGCATATATAGAAAAATGACACCTGAGACCAAATGATGGCAAATGGACAAGACAGACGGATGGTTTTCAAGATATGCTCCAGAAACAAAGTGATGAAGCACAGACAGACACACACAGACAGACACACACACACACACACACACACACACAGACAGACACACACAGACAGACAGACAGACAGACAGACAGACAGACAGACACACACACACACACACACACACACACACACACACACACAGACACACATACAGACAGACAGACAGACATGCTAACTGCTCGATCCATCTTTGTACCCAACATATCTTTTTATTTTGTTATGACTTC
>JAPQRN010001947.1:0-10756 GCA_037367275.1 Coranthus polyacanthus | reverse complement strand
AAGGTCCAAGTTCGATGAAGCCATCAGGACCACATCATCTGCAAAAAGCAGAGACGAGATCCTGTGGTCCCCAAACCACATCGCCTAGCCATACTTTGACTGCACTTAATCTGTGCATGGCAACTTCATATACAGCCAAAGTAAGTGATTGACTGGTCCCTATTCCATCATTGCAGATGAAGGAAAATACTAGGTTTTGTTTAGTAATTCTCGCTGAATTAGAGTTGCATTCCATTACTGTGACTTATACAGCATACTCTGTAGTGGGTCAATGGTCAAACTGTATTTATCAGTGTTCAAAGATTTTACAACACACTGAAACAGAATACAAAAAAGAGACAGCTCTGTCAAGTGTCTTTTCACACTCGCATAACTTTAGTCATTTTATTCATGGTCACTTTTGTGTTGGAGGGAATCCTTTTATTTCAATTCTTAGCAGTTTCAATTACAGTAATTTTATTGAATTTATTTAGATCAAACCCTGACCTTTTGCTTTGTTTTAATTCATGCTTGATTTTTAATATTTAACTTTCAGTACTTAATATCCACTTTCTGACTATCAGTGCCAAGAAACAGATGACACGTGTAAATTAGTGACGCATAAAGCAACAAAAAAGCGAGGATGAATATAAAACAAACATTTGGCTATATTCCAACATGCAGTAAGAACCAGGAATATGAAGGTGTTCTTTGCATATGTATGCTTATCTACGTATATATGTATTATATTATCTGTTTCTTATAGTTATATCCACAGACTCCATGTTTAACCAGTGGATGGGTGACATCATAAATGAGGAAAATATTAATTACAGCTTTCTTCTGAAAGTATTTTTTCCAGAAATCCTACTAGAGGTTTACAAGGAGGATTTGAACGCATCATTAAATGCTTTATAGCAGGCAATGTAGGCTCAGTGTGATTTTTTTCGCATCATCGTGACAGTGAAAGGACTTTGGACTAATGTGATGTGTGTGTGAAGGACATATATGTAAGTTATGCGTCATTTGTATAGACCTTTTCATTCAGGCTATGTATTTATTGCAGATCAGATCACACAAATACCTATATGAACTCTGACCGGATCACTTTTATCACTCAGTGATGCAGGGAAGCGAGCCCAAGAGGACTGGTTTTTTTGGTGTCAGACCCAGACCCGCAGGTGCTACACCTGTCAAAACGCAGGTGTTCCGAGACACGAATGTCATCGGGTTCGGGTGTCTAAATCGGAGACAATAATTCGTGCAGGTGGGTGGCGGGTGGATGATTTATGCATGCATGTGGATTTGGGTAGCCTCAGAGCCAATCTGCACATCATTAATATATCATTAATACAACACATTAATGCATATATATTAGCGAGTTTACAATGTCGTTCAGTAGCAAAAACCTTGAACGTCGGTGTTATGGCGGAACACCAAAGTGTGTGGACCCTTTTTCTAAACCTAACCAAGTCGTTTTTATGCCTAAACCAAACCAAACTGTAACCATGGCAGTGTCTAGACATCTTTTGGATTACTCCACATGTTAAGCTCTAGGGGTACCTACCCATATTTACCCTAAATATGGATAAATGTTACCCATATTTATACAGATAACTATCACTGGAAATATAATTAAGTACATTTTAAACATTCTTAGGCAAATTCTTTATTTAGAATATCTTCTTTTTATGGTTTTGTGTATTTTTAAGCAGTTTTATTGATGATTAATTCATGTACAAGATATCACACAGAGTCTTGTAATACCATGTCTGCTTATTCAGATTTAACTGAAGTAATTAAAGTACATAATTCCTCTGCCGCTTTATACCTGGAGTCAGCTCAAAGGCCGTATACTTTTAATCATTACTGTGTATTTTATGAAAAACAAAACAGTGATAAAACAGCACACAGGAATGCATGCTTTTTAACAATTCTTGTCTGAAGTCCTGCAACCTTTTTGTTTTCCTTCTCTTCCTTTACCTCAGAGTCAATGCATAAATCACACTCGCTGATCTTAAAGAGGTCATTTATTTGGATCCTTTCTAACAATATTTAAATTCCTACCTTTTTTAATTACACACTTTTTTCCCTCCTCATATCCTGAAGCATGTACTCATTTGCTTCCTGTCACAACAGTAAATGGTAGATTTCATCACGAGGCTTTTGCTCCTGCGGCAATGTAGAATTTCATAGAGCTATGATTCAAGGGCATCTTTGTGAAAGGTGATGTGTTTTCAGCTTGCGGTAATCATCTTGAAGTCTCATTAGCCATCAAGATGTGGCACTAATTAAAGCATTTCTTTCTTATCTCACTGCTATAGGAATCTAGATTTTCTGTGTTTAAAAGTCAGATTTGTTCACAGTACACACAGCTGTTGGTGTATTTCTTTTCTTGTTTGAATCTATCTCTCTAATGGGCTCAGTGAATTCTCAACGTATAACAAAATGTCCCATGTTTGTCGACAGCAGTGGGTAGCCTCCGAGCTGTGATTCTACTGGTTATCTAAAATGACATAAATATTTCCATGGAGGACAACACTGTGACATCAGTCGCCTGAAGCATGCTGCTGGACGACGGCCCGTGGTGGCTGGTGATGTAGCTGGTGGCATGGGTGCTATCGCTAGGTGCATGTTTAGTTTTTTTTTTTCTTTGCTTTTTTTCATCATACTAACTGCCCACTGCCTGCACAAAGGCCAGCTATACAGTCAGAACTGGAGCCACGGGCTCAGATCTGCTGAGAATATGGACGGGGTTGCTGCCAACGCAGAGAGAGAGACTGCCAGGACCGCTGAATATGTAAACTGAATGGAAAGAAAGTTTACTGAAGGTTGGAGGAAAGTTTATTATTCATTTCCCCCACCTGTCCTCCTACTCTTACCTCAGTAAAAACTTCACTTTCACATGTCTGAGTTATAAGTTCCACATGATTGGCTCTGGAGCTGCTTATCAGAAAGAAGAAAGGTAACAGATAAAGGCGCTGTGGAGTCGTGAAGGATAGCTCCCACTCACCTTCCAGGAGAGCAACCCCCCCCACATACACACACACACACACACATCTTTTCCTCTTTAGAAATGACAACAAAACATGTATTTACACCTATGCTGCCGCCACAGAATACGTGCTCGCAAATGAGCCGGCAGTCAAACAAAAGACTTTTAGAGCATGCAGAGACTTCTGACGCTCCTGCCTTGCTTTTATCACTCCTACCTTACTAAGCCTCCACCAGAGAAACAGCTGGTGTTCTGCTAAACACTTGCATTTGTGAGCCATTCATACCCAGTGATCTGCTTCTACTCTGACAGAAAAAGGGGGAATAATTTAAAATTGGATTCCGGATACACACAGCATATGATGAGCATAAATCCAAAGGAGTTATGGCAGATATAAATCAAAAGTTTGTCTGCAGCCCTTATCCATTACGGCATGATTGAAGGACCTAAACCTAAACTGATGAACCTAAACTTCATCAATTTTCATCAATTTGCACATAGCTCAAATGTACTCCTGACCCTAAACTGGGTCGATGGTGACCTGCTGTATATTTGGAAGAGGTTGAAAGAGGAAATATTTCCTTTTTTCCTTATTTGCCTCTGCTCTTCTGAGATTTAAATAGCCAGCTTTATTTCCATATTTTTCTAGTAACTAAAGTTTGCACTCATCATTAAGTCATCTGCAAAAGCCATGGGAGATAAGTTCAAGGAAATCATGTGTGAAACCACACCTGACCCCCATACCCACACTACAGGGAAGATTCAGTGAGGGTTCTTGCAGTAGGTGAAGCACATTACTGTATTATAGTAAGCACAATATGCATGTATTAGACTTTATTTGAAAAGGACCGTCTTCTTCTTTCTGTGTTTAACATGTGGCTGAAACACAACCTGAACTGCATAAGTTTAAATGTGGCTCAAATGAATCGCTGGTGACCTGGTGGATGTTAAGAGGTTTAATATTCCCTTTTCATTTTTTGCTTCATCTCTTCTAAAGTTCAATAGCCACTTTTATTTCCATATTTCTAGAGTGACTAAAGTTTACAGAGTGATCGTTAAGCTCTCTGCAAAAGCCATTGAAGATCATTTTAAGGAACTGATGTGTGAAACCACACCTGACCATGTCATGCCCTCTGCGCCTTTAACAAACTACCTTCAGGTGAATACAGCAAGAAAAATGGAACAGTTAATTAGCCACAACTCAGAGAATATGTACAGTGAAAGGCCTGATTCTGGGCGGCTTTGGCTCGTGGTCGTCCACAAACCAGAAGGTTGGCAGTTCCATCCCCAGTTCATGACAAGATGAAGTGTCCTTGAGCTGAACACCAAGTGGCTCCCAGTGACTGCTTCTCCTGTGTGTGAATGGGTGAATGTTACCCATTGTAAAACTCTTTGCTTGTCATCCTGGTAGAGGAGCGCTATATTAATCCAGTCCATTTACGACTGATGAATTTGTTGTAAAGTACAATTTTTTGGAGGCTGTGCAGTTGAAAATGTTGGGCTTCATACTCAGTTGTTTCTACATTTTAAATGTTCCCATTTTAGTTTAGTCAAAAAGGCTCACGCATCGCTAGCAGCCAATAGTTCACATGGAGACTTCACATTTTGATGTGAAATTCAAATTTTCAGTTGGATTTAGAGACGAGTAAATACATTTTTAACTACTGCCTTTCACAGACATCTTGAGAGCTTCCCCCCTCCCTGACACACAAACACACTTCCCTTGTCCCTTTCTTTTTTTTAGCACTTCCACTTCTCCCTGACCCCGACATGTCAGTTATCATCGCTAACAACACTCCAGAGACCCTGCTGGAGCACCAACCCCGAACCTACTGGCCACTATGGTGTGCTGCCTCTGTCTCCAGCAAAATACTGTAATAATGTAGCCAGTAATGTTTTCCAGGCCTCGTTTTCCCAGCCTTCTCAGGGCATGAATAATGAATGGAAAGTCATCTCTGGTTGTTCTCTGCTCGCCAGCTTTTGCGGAGGAGAATGATACACAGGGGGCTTTTTCCTTCAAAGCCTGCACTCTGAATAAGATTTCAATTGCATGCCGTATATCTGTGATCGACTGCGAGGGAAGCTTGTTTTCGATTTGTATTAGAAGTGGACAGATCAGAAAGGTGAGGAAGTCATGACACATATTTGTTCCAGCTCAACTGTAGGGTATCTACAGGGAAAACAAAAACATCCTTTGTAACCTAAAAGGCCTTCTAGACCTCATGAAAAAGTCATCATCGTCTTGGAGAAATTTTTTTAAAGATTTATACTTTATTTAAAGATTAAATTTGGAAAAAAGCATTTCTAGAGTGTGACGAGCAGGGGAAGAGGATGAGGCGGAGATACTTCCCCACCCGCTGTCAAGGTTGAATGGAACACGGGCTGTGAGTGGGATACACGACAAATGTTGTCACTGAGAGTGATCTCTGAATGTCAGCACTTCTGTCCCACTCAGGCTGTTCCTTTAAGGTATTTCCTCAACGCTGCATTTGTCAAGTGCAGTGTAATGATGCGGTCAGGGCTATATTTGGTAAGGCCTGATGGCAGTGTGGGTTACTGTGAGGATTGTACGATTTTAATATCGTCTCCGAGCGCTCTCCTTTTCAGTTTGCTTGTTGTTTGCATGTATCACACTCCCTGGCACATGCTTGTTATGTGAAATCTTCAGTTTGATGCTGCAGGATGGGCTTTCTCAGTGCTTTGTATTAGCAGCACCGTGGAAGTGAACGTGGTCGGCGGGGCAGGCACGTTCCCCTGTTTGTTTGTTTCACACATGGCTTGCTTTTGTATTTGCCTTTCAACATCTCCCACTAACACAGACACATACATTTACACACCCAAACATATTCACATAAACATATTTCCTAATCTATTACAGAAAGACACAGTCTGCCTCTGGAGGTTCCGTCATATGTTTTTTTTTCTCTTCTTTTCATGCTTCAGTATGCTCTGCTCTCACGTGTGCGGTGCTGCAGAAAAAAAAAAACACCTGCAAATACAGTATCTTCCAATCTCGATATGGCAATTCTCCAAAGTCATTTTCAATTATGCTTCAGTGGATTTTGCATTAGAGGAGAGATTGTGCAGTAGTTGCCTCAGGTGAAAACATGGGAAGGTGCAGGCATGCGTGTGCGTGTATGCATCAGTTGGCTTGCACTACAAGGTGCAGCCCAGAGTGTTGATTCCACCGATAAACTCCTTGACAGCTTGTACATTACGACTATCCATGCTGAGATATGCTTTGCTGATGGTAGCAGTGATTATTAAAAACTGCTGGATGTTCCCTGCCTTCACTGAAGACATGCTGCAACACATTTTTCAAGCAGCCCCCCCTTAGATCTCATGTAACATCAGCATTTTTATTCACATGGCATGAAGTGAATATCAGAATGAGTTTTCTTTGTCCTAAAAGTTTTTATATCCGCCTTTGGTTTCATACAGCAGGCATTTGCTGATGGAGGCCAGTGGAAACGTAATGTGGATTGGGACCGAGTGATATACCGTATTGCATGCTGGTTTTACCAAGTAAGACTGACCCACCAGACTCTCCTTTCTTTTTGTTCCATATATGTGAATAAATATAAGGACTGCATGAATAAATTCATGGCTTTTTTAAGAAATATCAAGGAAGCTTATTTGAGCCAGAAATAAAAAGCATGCCTGCCCCATTACTTTGTGTCTACAAATGTGCTGGACTTTTAAAGCTTTTTTTTTTTTGGTATAAACTTGGCTGAAATGTAGCTATAGCTGTACAGACACACAATAATGGCTTCTTTAACTCCAAGGACAAACACATGCCACATGTTGTTAGTCTCTTTTGCATGTCATGCTGTCCTATTTGTTATAAAAAGAAACACTTTAGTGAGGATCAGCACCTTAATGTTCTCATTCCCAGATCAGCTGACCTGAATGAATTTGAAATGACTGCTCAAACCATATGCTGGAGATTCACCACAGACTTATCCAACGTGAACAACCATACGAGTTGTTTGTCCCTACCTGTTTCCAGGTTTGGTTACGACACAAAAAATGACTTGGTTAGGATTAGGGAAAGATCATTGTTTGGGTTAAAGTAGGACTGCTGTTGACATGTGTTTTTGCTCTTACCTTTCATCCACAAAGCTCCCTCTGTAGAAAAGGCAAAAATGGGGCATATTAATCCACTTTCCCACATACACAAATAAACATGCGACACAGAATTTTTCAACACAAAATGTCGCAGTTTATCTCAAAATGCCCAAAAAATTATTCACAAAGGCCACTATATGAGATGAATGAAAGCTGTTCAGCTCAGTGATATGTGGCGCTAGCGTGACATGTTGAACACGACGTCTGTAAATTCATGTGTTCTGATTGGCTGTCAGTATTCATATCATTCATCAAATCACTCTGAAGGTGATCCAAATGTGTATTCTCCCTTTAACACTATATACAAGCACTTGTGTATAATGTACTGTATGTAAGATATAGATCCATTCACCTCTTGAAAATAACACTCAGACACTGCTTTAAAAAAAACAGGCAATTATTTACTTATATTTACTTATATTTATTTTATTATTTATATTTACTTTAATTATAAGGCAAAAAACCACAAACTTTAAGGGTGTTCTTTTGTTTTGTCTTTCCAACAACCAATGTTTCATTTACGTCACAGCTTTTCAACCAAATCATTCAGTTGATTTTCCACTTTTCTTTAATTACTAGTTTCACAACCAACAGAAATTATTTGCTTGTACTTTTCACTGTTAATTTACCATAGTGACCCAAAATTAAAGTGAGCATACAAATAACTCAGTGATAAGTCAGTGAGTCAGCTCACTGTCTGTGAGCAGGATGGAAGCAATGGAGCATATTCACAGGGCTTTGGGGTTATCCAGCGTTGCAAGAGGAACTCCGAGCACTCCCAGGAGGCTCGGAGCACTATGTGGATGTAGTCCAGAATGGTCCAAATAGTTTGTGCACTTTGATAATTACTGCTTGTTTGTTTAACTGCAACAGGTTACAGCTAGCAAACTTCATGTGGAAATTATCTGTCACCGGTATGTTTAAACTGAACCCAGAAGCAGACACAGGATGCAGAAGTAGTGAGAATAACGTCCTTTATTAACTGACCAGGGGAAGCAGGTCAAAGATGTACTTCATTCGACAGCAGGCAGAAAAAGGAGCCATCGAAGAGCGGGCGAGACACAGTGGTCAGGGACAAGTAGACTAGGTTCCAGGTAGCAAAGCTGGAGGAGAATGCTGGGTTGTCTGCAAGAGACGATGATCTGGCAGTGAGTGAGTGTGTGGCAAGAGTTTTTATGCAGTTGTGATTATTGATGCTGTGCAGGTGAAAATGCAGGTGAGAGGAGTTGGTGTGATGAAGAGGTGTGGCCTGCAGCAGAGTAGAGCAGAGTATGGGCACAGGTGATGAGGTGAGAGTGGCAGACAGAATGAAGCCTTTATCATAATACATTTCAAGCCATTCAAGCCTTTCCAGGTTAAAGGCTGATTTTGGTCCTGATTGAAAGTTGAAGAAACCAGACAGTTGGTTTCTTCAACTGTAGGTTTAAATTTATTGTAAAAGACACAACATGCATATGAAAAACATGTAAAAGGAGAAACAAAATGTAACAAAAACAATGTAAGAAACATATGAAGATGAAAACAATGTAAGCAGTAAAAGACAAAAAAAACATGCATGTAGTCTCTGATTTCATGATTTACTGCTTATTTTGTTTCTTTTAATTAGTTTTATCTTGTATCTTACTCAGCACGATGGAAACATTGAAACATTTTCCAACTCTTGACAGTGTAAACAAATTAAACCCAAAATACAATATAAATGGCATATAAAATTAGATCATGATAAATATCATTATTGTTTATCGCCCAGCCCCTCATTTAAACGTGTATTTCACTGCTGCTTGTGCTCATCATGTGTGTTGTGTTTATTTTTGCCTTTTTTGAATATGTAATGACTGAACCAGGAAGCTGCACTGAATAGAAACAACAGGCAAAAGGACTGCACTTTTTACAACAGTGAACTGTGAAAACATAGCCTGAAGACTGGCTATGCTGATAGTTAACTGTTCTGGAGAAAATGACTCAGTAATCCATTGGCTGTATGAAGCTGTATGGTGGCTGCAAGAAACAGACTAATTGCCCCAGGCAACTCCATACAGCCATTCATGTTTTCATGCCCTCTTACTTCTTTTCAGCATCACACAAGCCCTATAGCCCTGGGCCTATGTTCCATAACCCAGTAATCTAGATGAGAATGCTGATGATTTGACACAAATCTTTATTTTTTTGTTTAAAATTTTTCTTTAAGTTGTGCTTTTTGAGCTTTTCCTCTTAAAGTGACACCTGAAGAGTTTTACAGAATAATTTTTGTTGTTGTTGGAGTTGATGTTTTGGAGTGGGACTACGTCAAAGCAAAAGAGCAAAAAGATGAAGAAAACAAGAAAATTAAGTATCCACAGAAACAACCACAACTGTTCTTCCTTAGCTCTGTATTGCTTGACACTAAGTATATGAGGCCTACACATTCTCAGGGCATCACATCTGGACGTATGGGGCACCCTTAAAGCAGGGGTTGGCAACTAGCAGCCCATGGTCCAAAAGTGTCCTGCTAGCAATAATACCTGGCCCGGCAGATGGCAAACAGCCTTATTTGAAGGAGGCTTGGTAACCTGTTTTTCTAGAAATTGTTGTAATTAGCACGAAACCTCATTTTGATCCACTCCCACCAGACAATAAGACTTCAGATGATGATCTAGAACAAAGTGTTGAAAATAGACAGATTATATTGTCGAATGTATTAAATTAAATTTGTAGAAGTGAACATTGTGTTTAACTGGCAGGCCTGTATTTAAGCCTGTATTTGTTTGTGTCGTCCTCAACCCCTGCTATTATTAGAGACCCGGCTTTTAATTGACTCCTGGATTTTATTTGAGGAAATACGAGAAAAGAAAAATAAAACATTGCTGTGTCTGTGGGCCATAACAGTAACAGTAACAGTTCTGTTTCACATTTTAAAAACAAATTACAACAAAATCAGCACAAAAAATGAAATAAATATAATAAAATCAGCATCTGTCACACCCAGACTGTGCACTTCAGAGTGCATCGCTGACCATGACAAAGGGATGTTTTTTTTTGTCAGGGAGGAGAAATCTGCACTTGGTCAGACAGTGAGCAGGTCATGTACAAAAGACATGATAAGCAACGATTCAATTGCTTAGAAAAAAAATGGCCCCAGGCCAAATTCACTTGCCAACCTCTGCTTTAAAGCATCGTTGTTGGCTTTATCTTGCTGCGATTGACATTCCAATTCACTCCATTAGGAAGAGGCAGCAAAATGCATTCATTTAATATTGTTTTGATGGAGAAAAAAATCATTTAAAAATGTTGATGTTATTGCAATTCAAAAAGGATTTTTCTAAATTTGGATCTTGGGGACACACCACATTTCTCTTTTGGGTTTCAAGCTTAAAAAGTTTGGGAACCCCTGGTATAGACAATGCCATGGTTACGCTTTGGTTAAAAACAACTTGGTTAAGGTTAGAAAAAGCGGCAGGGGGGAGGGCTGGGGGAAGGGATATAATAAGAAAGACAAAGAGAGAAAACCAGTCCCCCGAGTCCACAAACTTTAGTATTTCACCAAAACCACCACAACGACTTCCTACTAAGGTTTTTGCTACTTAACAATGCCACCTGATCCATGTCATCAGTGTCAATCAAATGACACTACAAGGGAACCCCAGCATTGAAAACTTACGCCAAGGGCCAAGTGGC
>JAPQRN010001944.1:0-10765 GCA_037367275.1 Coranthus polyacanthus | reverse complement strand
ACACAAAGCATAACACAAAGACTAAGCCTCTAGAAACCAGAGAAAACCAGAGGAAAACTTGTTATAGTTTGGTTGTAACTCGTCTGTATTTTATGAGAGAAAATTGATTCAGATCTTGGAATGTGATTCTACCTTAATGGATCATCATATGATCTTTTGGCCAGATCACCCAGCCCTAATTTTATATTTAATGTTCTGTTTTGATTTTCTTTCAGTTTCTGTGACAGAGACATGTGATTTCAGTGCATAAACAAATCTGAAGACCATAATACATACAGTGTTCCTGTGATCTGTCATTGACAGCTCTGCAGAGTGACTTTTGTCTGCGAAGGAAAGTTTCACAAACACACTGTTAACTTGATTTTTCTATCCTCGTCTCTTTTTTTTCTACAATCTCTGCTTTGAGGATATGACAAAGGCAAGAGCAAGTTGGAAAGGAGATGGTACCAATAAGAAATACACCCACTGTCTCCTTTTTTTTCATATCATTTTTTTCTTTTCTTTTTTTTCATATCCAACTGTCTGTCTACATGGCAGCCTGTCAGGCCTCAAACACCAAGGCACTAATCGACAACTACTGCAGGAAATGTTGGCCACTTTTTTATAACAAATGTATTTTCCCTTTTAACTTCTGCTTTTTCTGAATTGAATGAAACTCTGGCCAAATTATATGGTCCCCATAGGGTTTTCTTCTTGTAAAAAAAGTAATGTTTGCATTACATTTTGCTTCTTTACAAGCATATTGATTTCATTTGAATTTTGAATAGCCAACTGCTTTAATTAAATGGAACAGAGTCATCATTAATTTCATTAGTAATACCTGTGCCACAAGCCACAATAGGTGTGTTTCCATCCAAATGTTCAGATAAACTTTTATTAATCCCCAGGGGGAAGTTCAATAATAGTATTGTATTAATGAATTCATAGTATTCATTATTATATTATAATATATAAGTATAAATGAATTAATAGTATTATTATATGGTATTAATAATGTCAAGTTGTCTTCATCTTCCCTACCTTTCCCACAATACAGACATCTCAGTCTTAGCCAGTAGTAGAAGCACTTCATACACACCATGAGGTGCATTCTTCAACAAGTTGTGATTATCCACATGGAGATGGATGGCTTTGAGACAATGTTGAAAACACTACTGTAATATGTAAAGCCAAACCGTAACCACTTGCTCCAAAATGAAACCTGAAATATTACATTTATAAGGCAATAAATAACTATCCAGAGTATTGTGTCTCATTTCAGTCACATTCTTCTGAAAACATAAGGTAAAATATTTGTTTATTTTATTTTCAAACCACCTCCATCACCCAGTTCTACTTTTTCCTTTACTGGATTGTGTGTCGAGTCATTGATCTAACACGAAACCCACTACCTCACTGTGTTATAACAACGTAAGACCCTTTTCCTGTTATCCTGGCACTAGTTAAGCCCCATTAGTATAAAAGCCAGCGCTCACCGCTCTGAACATAATTTGCAGAGCCCCTCTCTGTTGCCACAGTACATGAAAGCATTGTGATGTGCAGCTTCCTTGTTTGGAGAGCACAGAAAACGGGTCACTCTGTATCTTGCTGAGTTTTCTCTTTGTGCAACAGAAACTATGGATCCCTCTATATTGTTTTGAATTCCATTTGGATTTGTTGATGTGGATTCCTTTGATTTCAAAATGAAGAATGTTGGTCTGTAATTTCTGACCCCTTTGAGTCTGAGCCTGCCGTGGCAGTTTAGCAGTTTGTAGACTATTATCAAGCATAAAGATGGTACCTGACCAACAACAAGACACAAGCAAAATAGAGGCTTTTATTCTGCCAGTTTAATTTTTAATAATTTAATAATTTATTATTATTATAGAGTTGTACATGATGCAGTTAAATTCAGAGTCCTTTCTGTACACATAACGAACAAGGAAGTATTAAGTATAATGTCTTTTTTTTTTTTAATGCACATTTTGAAGTTTCGCATTAGAAAATGTTCATGGAAACAGCAAAATTCGAAAAAACGTAGAGAGTTTTGTAAAAAAGACTTGTTTTCGATCGCTTGAGGTGGTTTTGCACATAATGGAAAATGGAAACCCCTTTTTCAAATACATTCTGATGTAGAGAACATTTAACTCTCGTTATTGATCAGCTGAATGATCAGCTGTTTGCGTCGTATTCCCAGATATTCTGATAAAGTGTAAAACATGTCTGGTACAACAGGTCCATGTGGACTGATGAGGACACTGAATAATTCCTTAGTGTCATCCATGACACTTAGTGTGATCCATTTTAAATGGAAACAGTAACATAGTGCTCTCCTTCTTCTGCTCTGTTTATTAGAGTCAGCCTACAGCGCCCCCTTTCTTATCACATGAAATAAACTAATTTGCCTTGTTTATCCACTCCAAACAAGCACGTCATTAACGTTTTCTTTTTTGGGACTTTTCAAAAGTTTGCTTCAAATTTGCTGTACATTTTCTGGAAACACGGCTAGTGTGAAATGGGATTAAACCTCATCTTATGGCTTTTACTGACTGAAAACTGCTCTGAAATACTGTGAGCTCCAATCAATGGCCATGATACAGACAACCCCTGCAGCCCATTATTTCTCAAGCAGCCCTGGCTTTTTTGTTGTCCATCAGCAGCAGCAGCACCAATCCCACAGTTGCCCATACATTTTTATTGCCCTCGAACTAAAGGCTGTCATCTTTGGCAGTAGGTCACAAGCTGACACAGAAAGTGTTTTCATCAGTTCAGTTATAAAGCTGTGCTCGTGGTTCACCATCCTGAGTATTTCTCATCTTTTCATCCCTATGGCAACAAACAAAACATAGGAAGTCAAAACAATGAACAGATGAGGGCCTGCATATCCTGGTTACTACTGTATTTTTACTGAAGTTACCGGCAAACAACACAAAACTGTTGTACTGTACTATATTTGAATCTACAGCTGCCTGATGTTCATCTTGTGCTTTTCATAGACATACTCTATCTAACTGTCACATTTTGTAGTATTTGTATTCATTTTCTTTTTAAGGGCCAACAGTAATGTGACAAGTAATCATAAATTCATGTTAAGCCTTTCAGAAGTCTGCTCTGATTTCCTTTAGCTCTGTTTTCCTGGAAGGACTCTTTAATTTGTCAGGCAGAGAATCAGAGAAATTCAGCTGACTCAGAAGTCCTTTTCCTGGATTAATTTAAAAAATGAAGGCAAGACAACAACGACATAAAAGATACCATGAGACGAAAATGATGTAAAAGATGGTTATTTGGGGTTTTAAACTGTTCTTAATGGTCATAACATGATAATTATTAGTATCACAATATGCAATTATTTTGCGATAATCATTTAATATCACCCAGTCCTAGGTTGAATTGGGTTAAACCTTTTGGTTGATATAAAAATACCTTGAATTTATGAAGTATTTAAAGTTTTGACATCGAGACAAAAAACTGCATTATGTCTGGTTGGGTGACAGAGATGTTTTTAAAGTGCCTGATTACTGTGTTTTGCTTCTGATGTCACTTTTTAACATAGCATTTTTCTTTTAGGTCTGACCCGCATAGTGCAGCTGGACCTGGACCTGAAATACAGGACCAACATCAGGGACCTCTTCCAAGAATTTGACCATTTTCCTCCAGGAGTGGTAATAGGCATCACAAGAGAGATGCAGCCGGTCTACAGGTGGGTAATGGGACACAACACGTCAGCTGTTCACAATTCACAAAACAAATCAGAAGAGATGACTCGAGATGTTGTTGATTATGAATGGATTTACATTTGGCAAGGGGCAGGTTTTGTCTCTGGGATAGGAGACATCTTTACTGTGGGATCATTTGTTCCCAGTCTATGGCCAGCAGTTGGGTTTGAATCTGTGGGAATTGGAACTGATTCTGTTATTGATATTTATACTGTTATGTGTGCTGATACTGTTCCTTAGGGCACTAAGCATTTCCCTTATGGCATTAAGCACTTACTGCTAGTTCAGGAGATGTCCATTGGTTATTTCTTGTTGTATAACAATGACAATAAAGTATTTGAATTTTTGAATTGATTGCTGTTTTTAATATAATCTAAGATGTCAAACGTCCTGTAACGGTTGAGCGTAAGGCACTGAATGATTAATCCGATACTTGGCCAGTTGTTTTTGTCATTGTTTTTGTTGTTTTCATAGTCCTTTCTATTTCTGCCTGTCATCTCCTCTGTTGAAATTTACTCCCACATGCTTTTAAGTTTTTATTTGCCTCAGTTCCACATTCATTTTCTCAACATCAGAAGTCTCCTTATAAACTCTGATCCAGTTTTCAAACTCTTCCAAACCCTTTCGACTACAAACCCAACAAATTGCTTTCAAAAGTGCAATAATGATTAAATAATGATTAGATTTGGGTATTCCAAGAACAAGGTCAGGGGTGAGTGTCTGTATATCACAAACATTTTAAATTGCATTTTTTGTTGGGTTTTTTTTTTCCCCTCAGTTATCTCCCTGAGTATATGTGTCCCATTATATTTGGGGATGGGTCACAGTTTTCAAATAGTCATTGCATTATAAAAAATCAGCTGGTTTATGTGACTATCATCCTGTCTCAAATAATATATTTTCCCTTGTTTTAGTGGTGAGTGGCAGCAGGAGTCATCGGTCAAACTGGGACAAAACATGGTGGCTCTGTGTGTCTGTCATTCGAGGTGTACATGAGAACATGCTACATATGTGATCCAGGACTGGACTCACTCGCCAATCGCAACTATTTTAATTAATTCTCATTAACATTCTAGATTAATGCAAAAGTAACATACAGCAATTTTCGGCAGGTTTCCATCTGGTGTTTAGTGAGAGGCGGCCACATTCAGGACTGCAGAGTTAATGTAAAACAGAAGATGAACCTCCCAGTATTACAGGTTGCAAAGTTTAGTCCTGTTCAGCTCTTTCACTGTCTGCACAGTCCGTCACTGTCCAGTGTCAGCCTGTTCCACCTCTATTTAGTCCACTCCCACTGTATGTGGTAAAAGGTAAATGGACTTGCATTTTTATATTGCTTTTCTACCTTGATGGTATTCAAAGCACTTTACAATGTGTCACATTCACCCACTCACACACACAAATGCTCTCACAATCACACACCAGTGAAACAGTCACTGGGAGCAACATGGGGGTCAGTGTCTTGCTCCAGGACACTTTGACATATAAACAGGAGCTGGAGATCGAACCACCAACCTTCCAGTTTGTGGACAACCTGCTCTGCCGGTGCTCGCATCACATGTTTGAATCCAACTGAAATCACTATAATTTACTTATTTTTCTGTGTGGTCAGGCAGCTGAATGATTATCAAATGGTGATATCCTTGCAGCTGCATGTTAACCAGCAGCCATTTCTAAACCATCATAAAAATTGTTATTTTATAACCGCCAGCTGACAAAATAGTGGATGATAATTGCCCTACTTTTCCACTAGGTTTTATGAAAAGCAGGGCAGTAGTATTTGTGTAATCTTTCTGAAAAACAAACTCCTTGATGGATATAATTAGCCAGCCACAAACCATCTAGAAGGTGGCTGTAAAATTCATGATAGCAGCCATTATGCCACAGTTACAAGATTGTGCAACATTGTCATTATGATGTTTTCATGAATAAGCTATTTTGAGTCCTTCATTTCATGCTGGATAAATACTGGAGTAATTGGCAAGATCTGAGCAGAGAAACGCCTTCTGTCTCTATGTTGTATTCTCCTCTTCCATGTCTTTGACACTTGGACTTCAGGTTATGCCTGTGGTCCCATGAATAGTCTTCCTACCTCTCTACCTGTAAACCTGTTCAAAGGGAAACTAGGCCATTGTCATTCAAAAAGGATCTACAGATAATTTGGAAGTATGACAGAGTATTGGAAGTGATGAAATTCTTAGTCTTGATGTTTATTATTAGATCGACAATTTCCTGATCTAAATCATACCTTTACTGGCTATAAAGGTGTGTGCATGTGCGTATGCATGTGTGTGTGTGAGAGCATGCACACGTCAAACAAAGGACTCTGACTTCCAAGCTCTTTGTTACTCAGCTGATTTTCCGTTCCACTGCTGGATAATAAAACAAACACGCCTGGCCCGTTTAGACTACTGCTCTGTTTTCCATCCAGGCAAAGCATCAAAACAGGACATGCATGTGTGTATGTGTGTTTGTCTGTGAAGGATAGTGAGTCTACACGAGGAAAGGTCTGGAGGGAGGTTCTCTTAGCAGCTGCTTACTGGTATAAACATGCAGCCAGGTGCTTTCCTCCAGGGTTTTAAAGGCCATACATGAATGAGAATGTGTTTGGTTTCAGTCAGAAGGCGAGTGAATATAAGCTGCAGCTTTTGTAGTTTGTAGTTTACTCAAGGAGCTTTATTTTTCAGTATCTACTTTGTCTGAAACTACATAGATTTCTTTCTGTGTGTTCATGAACTAATAATTACAGATGTATTGATAAAATGGTTGCGGGTATTACAGTAAAGTGCATGTGATATTGAGGGGCACTCTTTCCTAAAGTGTAAGTGCATTCTTGTGTAAGTCTCGTCATATGGCCAGTGTTTACAGGTTACTTGAAAAATAAATAATAAATATTAATATTAAATATTATTAATCACCACCAATACTACATTCTCGGTATCAACGGAAGTGTCCGTTGGCTAACACAGCCACATCAAAAGGTAAAACATGACATTTCCTGTGACCAATAGGTGGCACTATGAGTCAGCGTAAATATTGATGTGTCATTTTGTTCAGGGCAGGACTCTGATTATACATGTGAAGTTTGGTGCAGATGGGATAATGTACAGCCGAGTTAGAACCATTCCATGTTTCATGGCGAAACATCCAAATTTGCCGCCCCACCCTAACCACATGGTGTCACAACCACTTACCGTTTCCATAACTTTCCATCTGCAACATGTTAAGTCTTGACTGGCCAAGTTTGAAGTTGATTGGATGCAATCTCTAGGAGGAGTTTGTTAAAATACAACGTGAGTAAATCGCCATTTAATCCAACTTCCTGTTGGGTTGACGTCATGGATGCAAATTACTTTTTGTAGATGTAGGTGTGATACACATGTGTACCAAATTTTGTGCAGATTGGAGAAAGTAGCCGGTAGCATGCATCTTTAGGGGGCACTACCGAGTGTGTTTTGGTCGTATGTCAATATCGTCATGTCATTGTGTTCAAGATGGGACTCCCATCATACATGTGCAGCTTGGTGCAGACTGGATAATGTACATCCGAGTTATAACCATTTTGTGTTTCATGGCGAGGCCTAAAAATTTACCGACCCACCCTGATCACATGGTGTCACGACCACTTACCGTTTCCATAACTTTTAATCCTAAACATGTTAAGACTCTACAGAACAAATTTCAAGTTGATTGAGTAAAATCTCTAGGAGGAGTTTGTTAAAATCAACGTGAGTGAATCGCCACTTAATTCAAAATAGCCTACTTCCTTTTCGGTTTAGGTCATGGATGAAATGAGATTTGTGAAGATATATATGTGTACTGAATTTCATTCAGATTGGTGAAGGTTTATGTTTGGAGCAATGGACATTAGGGGGCACTACCGAGTGAGTGTTGGCTGTCCATTAGCCATCCAGTATTGCAATTTTCACCACTTGTCATTACAGTTCCAATAGGGCCTTCGCCCGACACTTCGTGTGTCGGCTCGGACCCTAAAAACAGAACATAATACACAGAAAAAGTTATTGATTGATGAATAAATGTATAAATGTAAGTAATTTCCTGCCATAAAATAATAATCATATCACATATTTTTATATCATGATAATTATATTTAGCGCGATATACATTTTTCCTTTGTCTTGATATTGACAGATATACTGTAAACATATTTACCATGACAACATTTTGGGCCATATTGACAAACTCTAATTTCAGTAATGCATAATGCATTTTCAATATCAAAATGATTGTGGGAAGGGCAGGGTATGATATCAGCTGAATAATCACCAATTGGCTTTTTCCAGTTCCAGACTGTTGTTATTATATTGGTCTATATTATTATATAATCCACTATTTGTTAACCTCTATTGAAAAATGTAATGAGTTACTACAAATAACGACATTATTTCTAGTCAAGAATAAAGTAGTTTGTTGCTGTTCTGTAATGTCACATTTAAGTGCACAGGGCTTCAGGAGGAGGGCACTGGTTTTCCTGGTAGGCTCCAGTATCTCCAAACACATCTGTGTCTGTGCGTCTGTAGTGGCTCAATAGTTTACAGACTCTGGGAATCCCCCGCTAATGTTGTTCCTGTGTACCCAGACATATTATTCAAATCACACAACAGGGTAGCAGGAAAAAATTCCACTTAGCATGAACGACCTCAGTTGTTGGAATTAAAGCAAAAGCTTGTCCTTTTAGACCAGCAGGGATGTGTATACGTATGTGTGTTTGGATTTCTTCCTTCTTGCAATGTCACGAAGGACAAGTTCAGTGAAGCCTAAGAGTACAGTGTACTCTTTCAGAGGGGAGTTTTGAAGCACATTCCAGGATTTTTAAGGAAATTAAAAAGTGTTGACAGCACTTTGTGCTTTTACGTCACTGAAACTCAAGGATATTGCTATTTACCCAGTAGTGGTCTCCAGCTTGGCAAGAATAAGTGAAATAATAAAAAAACTCTTTTGGAATGAGGATCATCTCCTTTTTTTTGTAGATTTTAAGGCATACTGTGGTTATCTGTCATGTTAGGTGCAACGTGTGAATACAAATCCCATTCAAAATTAAATGTGGGATGTTGACTCTAGAAGGGAACAGTATCTGCCACAAATTAATAAGAAGGAACCAACAGCACTATCAGTATATTAAGTGTTTTACTGTATGTAGAAGGTAATTCAACCATTAATCCAAGAAGAAAATATTTACAGAATGGTAGACTAGAATCTGAGCACTGCTGGAGACGATGTTAGAGGTTGTCTAGTAATCAAATCCTACTGCTACAGAGAAATAAAATCAATATTAGGGTTTGAGATGGATTGCAGCCAGTGTAATACCACTAATGGCCACTAGATGCTGCCCGTTAGCCTAGCAACATTAATGGTAACAACCCATAATGCAACGCTCTCTGTATTTACACTGGTATTCGACGCACATAGAATGAATATTAGTGGATTAGGAAAGCTGGGACAGCGCTTTTATTGATTTAATTAATGACAATCTTCACAATTCCTATTCCTATTAAATCACATCAAGATAACAGTTCTGATGGGAAACAACACTGGTTGACATGACAAACAGAACAACTGTGACCCTAATGGTTGTCGCAGTTGTTTGCCATCCTCTGCAGTTGGCTAGTTAATAGCACGATATTACAATTTACAATATAATTACAATTTACAATTTAATATAACACAAGAGATAAATATCGGCCACTGCCATTGGTGAAATTACATCTTATATGCCGATACCAATATTGGCTGATATCAGCAAATATCAGCTGATACCGATGTTCGGCCGATATATCGGTGCATCCCTACTAATTTCTGTTCTGTAAACAATGAAACTGTTGTTCTATGTTCTATAAAACAGTAGTGATTGATGTTTAATGTCCTGTTAATGTTTTGGTTTTATGTCTCTCTTTCTTCCTGGGAGCATTGGCAGAGTAACCCTTAATGTAAAGCTAAAGCCAACTAGTGATAATGTATGAGCTGTGGACATCACTCCTGGTGACCTCTATGTTCATTTCTTTTGTGCATCTAAAACACTGAAAAAAAATCTGCAAAAACAAAGTGTAAAAAGAGGATAATCCAACCAAAGTACAAGGATGTGAAAATCCTCTGCTGGGCTAGCCATCAGCGAGTGGCTCACAGACTGTTCCTCCTTTCCACTCGAGTGTTTTCCTGTTGCGAGTGGTGAAGACTCTCAGCTCCCGGTCTGTTTGGGTGCTAATGGACACAGCATTATGCAGGAGAACGAATCCTCCCACCAGCTGCATTCAAAGCACATCCTGTCACTGAAAAGTTCATTATTGAAAAAAATGCCCCATGTCTTTTCCCTCCAGCTGCATTTGTAATGTTTTAAATCCCAAGAGACAAGACCCACTTACGTAAGTGTCACAGTCAAAGCCACAAACACACACAATGGGAGACATTAGCCAGAAGCTATTGCTTGTATACTGATTGTGAGTCCCTGTTGTATGAAACCTCCCACACACTAGTTGTAAGACAAGATTGTACCAGAGCTCGAATGTGAAGAGTTTTTAAAAACGTTATAGTGATTTTGCAGTTAGCTAGGAGCTGTTCTGCAGTCTCACATCCCCGTCTGTCTGTTCAGACCTAAATTTGTTTTTGTAAATGGCACGTATAGTGGTCTAAAGTGTATGACAAGGCGTGCTTTTAAGTAAATATTTATCCATTCATCACATTCAGGATGAAACACATTTAAGAAAAAGTTGGAACAGGAGCAATTTAGAGCTAATGTGTTCAAATAATGTGATTTGAAACAGGTGATGTGAACAGGTGATTGTGAACAAAAGCAGCATCCAGGAAAGATCTAGTCCTTTAGGAGCAAAGATGCACCAAGGACTCATGGACTTCTCTGGACTCAGAGGCATCTGAGATGGACCATCACTCAGCAGAAACGTGGATAGTGTTCAGACCAATCAGTATCCAGGTCTTTATTGGAAGAAATGGATGCCGTGTGATCTGGACCAAAGACTGAAAGGACCATCCAGACTGTTACCAGCAACAAGTCCAGAAGCCAGGGTCTGTCATGGTCTGGGGTTGTGTCAGTGCAA
>JAPQRN010001943.1:24127-44507 GCA_037367275.1 Coranthus polyacanthus | reverse complement strand
ACACACATGCCAAACACAATTTGCACCATGTAAAAGCACAGTGATCACTAAGACACACAAATGTACATCCATAAACTCATAAATACACAGATCCCTGTTTATCTGCGGTATTACAGCGATTGGTTCCCTTATCTCCTTGTGTATCAGTTGTATAAATAAATATGAGCTGTGGCTTTCTCCGAGCCTATAAATAGAAAAGGACTCAGAGTAAAGCCTGTGTCGTACACATGCCGCACAAAGACCTGCTACCCTGGATAGTGTATACATGCTGCCTCAGCACTATGGCACATACACACACACATACACAGAATATTACACCCACGCAAGCGGTTATTTACAACGTTAAGGGATATTGTTTTTCTGTGCTGTGTGTCACTCATCTGTGTGTTTATGAAAAACGTCTGGACACACTGAGGAAGGTGACAGCTCATATGTGTAATCCACCTTCCTGACCTTTGACCTTCACGTTGGCTATTCCCATCATCCCATTGTTTACTCTCCCAGACCCAATCAGTCGCCTCAGGACTGTCGCCCATGGTGACCGCAGGGCTGGCCAATGAGCTGAGCTCTCCCAGCGCTCTGTGCAAACTGGATGCGTTTCAAATGTGTGCTCAGCTCGACACAGCGCAGGCCTGAGAGCCAACACTGAGCCCAAACACTCCTGTTAAACTGAGACACACTGTCAGGCCTCTGTTTGCCCATTAACCACCAGCTAGAAGGTCAGACAGAGGTGTGGAAAAGCTGGTGCTGACCTGCGCTCCTTAAGGTGCAATCATAGCAGGTTTCAGGTTGTGTGAATCATGTTTTTCACGTTGTTCTTCTTACTCTTCAATAACCAAGCAAATGACTCATATTCAAGGGCGTAGATTTGCATTTTCGAAAGATAGAATTGTCTCTACCAATATTTGGGCAAACCCGTTGGGATGATCCAGCCACTGGGCAAGTATTTCAGCCGACATTCTCCTCGTCCCCCTCGCCACATGGAAGAACAACGACCTCCGAGTTGCAACTACACACTGACAATGTTAAGTTCCGACGAGTTCATGCAGCATCTTCTTTAGTGAGGATTTAGTCATTTTAATATCACAGCTCGCCTCCCCACCTGCAAATGTTCAACAACTTCTCCCCTGACACTGTTTTTTCAAAGGCACTGTCTCTGTGTCCTTTGCTTAGCGCCACTGAAGAGGAGTGGGATTCGTTTAAAGTCATACAAAGTAGCCAAACAACCCTGAGAGTTTTTATTTCTTATTCCAGAACAATAATGGAAGGTGCCAGACCTATCTCCAGCGCAGACACAGCTCTAACAAAGTGTGTAGAGTGTCTGGCTGCGTGAGACTGTATAGCATTGAATTATTTTTCAAATAGTGAAGCCCAGGACTCTACACGCACTCAACTGGAACTACATCCAGTAACCATTCTCTTTCTCTGCTGCATACACTACATAGCGTACATAGCATAGCTCATTTGCTCATGTCAGCGCATTTTGTACTTTGTCGTGACACCATCAAAAAAGAGAAAGGACATCAGGAGCATTTTCGGCATTTGCAGCATCAGTCATTTTACTAAACTAACTTACCACGTCATTTTGCAATGAAAACCTCGTCCTTCTATTGTGAAAAATATGCCAACGGATGTTAGTTAAACACTCGCAAGATAGCCCTGGCTCGTCATCTGTAGACGAACAGTCGGGTTGTCAACAGAAGTAAACATTTATGGATGGATAGTGACATGAATTCCAGCTTATAAAGCCCATGAAAGTGTCACGTCTGTCTCTACCATATGCAAAATCAAACCTACACCCTCTCATTTCCAAATTTTAAAACTTGAGATTCAGTGTAATTTTTAAGTCTACTTTAGTTATGTCTTAGCCTTGACATTTGCCCCTCGGGGATAAATAAAGACATTGCCATGCTTCACCCTTTCATATTTTTTCCCTCCTTTTGTTTTTCCCCAATGTGCGAGACATCAAAATGATTCAATCTAATAACTTGTTTTTTACACTCTGCCCTTTTTGATGCCTGCTGAGGCCTCCGCAGCGCGGCGCATGGAGCATGCAGATGCGCTGTCTTCCTTCCTCGCAGCACCTCTATTTCCAGATATCCATCCATACTCTCTTCCCTCTCACCAGCTATCCCCCTCTCTCTCTCTCTCTCTCTCTCTCTCTCTGGATCTGTCTTTCTGTCTTCTCTACCACCCCCAACTCCACCTCCCACTGACAGATGACTATCACATATGCAGACACTTCAAACATCCTCCTTTTCAAAGAGATCCTTGGAAGAAAGCTCCAGAGAAACCGTGAATAAGTCATCAAATCAGCAACGCTTTTCCTTCTACCTTTTACCTTCCATCTCCTGGCTTGGGTGCTGTACTGGCATTTTCTACTCACACAAATATTTTCATCCCTCTTAGTTTATTCTTCTTCTTGATGTCTGCAGTGTCTTACTTCTCTTATTTCTGCCACATCTAACTTTGACTCTGTTTATTTTGTTTATGGTCTCTCCTCCTCAGCTTATTCTCGTTCATTTTATTTCTCACCCCTCATCTTTTCATTCCTTTAAATGACCTTTTTTATGTGCCCTCCCTTTACCTATCTGTCCAGGATATCTGTAACAATTGCTTTTATTCTAATACATGTCTTACAGATTCCCTCTTCTTTCAGCAGGAAATCCAGATAACATTACTCAAACTCAAAGGGAGTTCCAAATGAATTTCCCTCTAGTTTGCTTTCACCTTGAATAAAGCGATCTGTCTCATCTAATTCTGAGATGGCAGCTGTGTGATACAAAGTGGAGGTTACCTATATAACACATGCATCAGTGCCTTGGGGCTGCAGTCAGTTGGCAAGACAGGTCATTTGTTAAAGGTGTTGCTCCAAAGCCCTCTCTCCCATCCCGTCTACTCTAAAAAAAAAAGAGTTGTTCCTATGGTAACTCTGCCAGATCTGTTAATTGGCTGTCAAAATGTGTGAACTTCCATGATGAGATAACATCCCACAAACAAATGTATATCATCATATTGCAGGGTGGATAATCACTTCGCAACAGCTGCCTCTGGAGAAAATAGTAAGAGCTATCTAATCAAAATGTTAATAATATGAGCTGTAATGAAACTATGGAGCCTATGGATACTTTACACACAGGCGTGAATGTGTCAGAAGTTAAAATGTGCTGAGCATTTTAATTGCGAGTGCTTATAGTAGAGAGGTGGTGTAAAAAAAGCCACATAATCCAATTTATCTTGGCAGCAACATAACCTACCCACACAATTCACCGATGACGCACATCTCCAATGTTTAAGTCTACGTGGGATTGTTTGAGAGACCCGAGACAGAGTGTGTTTGCTTTAGGAGTTTGCAAGCTGCAAGACAGCACCTTGTACATTTTCCTAAAGAATCCTCTGATTATTAATGTTGTGGAAAATCCCTCAGGCCTTTCCTTACTGGTCCGGAGGCTTGTATCGTTTACTGAAAGCAGGTGGGCAGCTATGATCTTCAGAAAATGTAAGGCATATGAGGAAGGGAGCCGCACATGCTTAAACCTGCTGTGCTTTTTAAATTTCATTCAGTTTAAAATCCGTTTGAAAAATATCTAACTAACTCCATAATCTACACTATACCTTTTGAAATGGAAGGAATGAAATAGACTGAATTAAATTACACATTTCCACATTTAAAACGTGGAAAACAATAAGAAACATTAAATAAAATGCCACATATGGTACCTCTAGCAGCATCAAAGGCAGGCTCAGTGTGGTGTTGAGGTTTTATTTCCTTGGTGAGAGACGCTGAGGCGACTGTTGAAAAGGAAACAGTGGTTGTCTTAATAAAACATGAGTAAACAGAAAGGCAATGGTATATAATCTGCTCAGGTAGCACTGCAGCTTTAAAGCACGTGCAGCTGAGGATCAGAGGAAAGAGAAGCAGGGATGTTAATCTCTGAAAAACATACCTGAATTCGGGCGTACAACGCCGCATTACAGACAAACCAAGCCTGCATTTTTCTTATCTCTCCTCTCCCCGTGACAGTTCAAGTTGCTGCCTATCTGCCTGTCTCCTTGTCACTCGTCCACACATCCACAGCAACACTTTCCCCGGTTTTTAGTTTCTAGACTATACAGTTCAGGTCCATCTCAGCTAAATGCATTCAAAAATAGAGGTTTTCACAATTCGGAACATTTCATTTCAATATGTGTTCCCTCTGTAAGTTCTGATAATGTGACGTTTCAGAATAATAGTAGAGAATTTTTGACTTTGGCTTATATTTTTTTTTATCATGCTCTCAGTTCCCTGTCAGCCTGGAAGCTAAGAACTGTTCGACCATCCAAAGTGAAGCACAGCGGTGTAGCAGCATCGTGCTGTTGGCTTGTTTTGCTGCAGATGGACTGTTGCACTTTGATCGTCATAAAGAATAAGAATTGGATATGTGTTAAACTTCATCTGAAGACGTCGGCCAGAAAGCTCGGACACAAATGGAGCAGGACAATGACCCTAAACGTACCTCCAAGATGGACGCAACATGGCTTAGGACCAACAAATTTAATGTTTGAAGTGGCCGTTACAAAGCCCTGACCTTAATCCGATAGAAAATGTGCGCGCTGAACTGAAAATGCAGGTCTGTGGAGGGGGTTGTGCGAAGTTTGCTGAATTCATGTTACACTATTTAATGGAAATATGAAATATCATGCAAAGTTTAGGAAATATATATGAAATGAAATGTTCCGAATTGTGAAAAGCCGAGTTTGAATACATATATCCATGGTATACGTAAACTTCTAACCTCCACTGTATGTATATTATATGTTTATAACCACTTCAGTTAAACGAGAGGCTGCTGTGTGTTGCCTTTGGAAGCTTTGCTCATCTCTTGTTAACAAGGACCCTTCTCAATTACCCTCCATTGAGACACTTGCTAAAATAGCCACAGAGTCCTTCCTCTCTTCACACCCCCCCCCCCCTTCATCCATCCACCTTTATTTTTTAGAAACATGGGGATCTGTGTTGCCATGGATTCGGTCGCCATGGCTACAAACAACTACGCAGATGTACAGGAAGTGAAGAGGGATGAACGAGAAGGGAGAGCCTGCGTGATAAGGGGTTCTGCAGGAAAGGTAACCTCTGCAGATGCATCGCAGGGTTCAGGGTGAACACGGCAGCTGGTCCATCATTGTTCCCATGACATGTGAATGACAGGACGAAGAGGAACATGAAAGCAAATCCCCGATTTTACAGCTGCTATTTCGCCTCTGATGTCTCGGAAGAAACATTTCAGAGCATTTTCTGGCCTCACCTTGAGCTCTTCAACAACTCAAACATACCAGTTTGTTAAAGGTATCCCGAAAGCTAAAGGTTTTTGAGCAAAGGTGCTTTAGACAACTCTGACTTTTTAAAATCCAATGAAGGTGTACACTAATTGTGATTTCTTGACTGCTCTTGAAGGATGCAGGGTGATTTTTATAGGGCAGATAAAAGTGCATGTTTTACAGTGTTTATGGACAACTAACAGATCACAGAAATGTGGTTTGTGGCATTTTCTTGATTCGTGATGCATTACCATCCATATTCCTATGGTTTAATTTGTTCTTTGTAGTGCAAATCTTGGCAAAAAGATGAGGCAAGTGTGGTTTAAAAGTGTTAGTGATTCCTCACTTCCTCTCACAACTTTTGCAGCTACTTACCTGGAGGTTATTTAAGGACATAAATATCTATATGGATGATCAAGAGGAAGGGTCTCTGATAGTGGTTCCTCTGTGGCACCACACTAATGAGAGGGATCTTCACCGGATCAAATCACTAGCAGATCAATAGACCTAATCTGATCTTTATGAAGCTCCAAAAACCAACTAAATCTCTCCACAAGTCAAACATGGGCCACGGGAATGTAATGCAAGAATACGCACGAGAGGAAAAACCTCATGAAAATGCTTGAATGTGAGCCAAATAATAACTGTATGTCTGAGTGCCAAAATAAATTATAATTCAGGGAATAGTGTAGCTCTAAAGTGGCATTCATGTCTTCAAAGGGTAATTATGTACGCCGCCCATTTAAAGTAGAAGCTTTTCATAATGTTGTCTACAGCTCCACCTTGTGGTTTTTGAAACACACTGGCTGTGTCACTGTTTCAGTGCGTTTCTGAGACTGTGTGCATCTTTTTGGCTTTTAATTCTGAAGTAACTTAACTTCCGATGTTGAGAAGGTAACTTTACAGGTTAGAGATACTAGTTACTCTGTTAAAAAAGTAAAGTATTTTCATTCATTCATTACATTAGACAACTTTTGATTTTGATAACTTTGCTGAAGAAGGTATTCATTCACAGTGAAAATAACAAACTTTGTGTTATAGTCTACATATAAGCTTTTTACTGAAATGAATACACTGCATGCAACCACTGTGTGATCATCAGCATTTTGACTAGTAAGTGTCATTTAATTACATGTTTTTTTCTGTAACTGCAACAGATTGCAATTCAATTTATTTTGTAATTATTCTTGCAACACTGTTACATTTAACACTTGTGTCACTGTATGTGCATACCAGACCTCGGTTATGTTTAAATATTTTCTTGGACACCCACCAGAGTTCTCTGAGTGCAGATTAAAGTTGCAGCCTCTACAATTTGATGTGTTATCTGGCAGCTATCTAGTGGTTCAGTGTGAAGCAGCTCTCACAGTTTAGAGAAATTGACAGCCAAAGATTCCTTCGGTTGAACTCTGCCTCCAGTTCAAGCACTTAGTTGCTGACACATCGCACAGAGTTGTTATGGGCAAAGTGCATTAAAATTGAGAAAGGAAATCAATGACTCTGCTGAAGTAAAGGGACCGTGCGAGTAGTGCACAGTATAATTCAGTCTAATCCTAATAAGTGCTTTTCAATTTCTTAAAATATCCACATTTTGGATCATGCCAAATCTCCATCCAGCTGTATGTGCAGCAGATTTCATTACATAAAAATTATGTGTAGATTATGGGGTTCATTGTGTGTGGCGCGCGGCCATCGTCTATTTCTGTGGTTGCAGTTATGTGTGACTGTCTTTAGGAATGAGCCAGACTATATTACACCCTGGTCCCTCCCTCAGAAGCTGTACTAAAGTAACAGCTGATGTCAGTCCTGCTTAAAGACATACACACACTCTCAGACACACATAGACTGTTGGCTACACCCACACTACAACCTGACTACTATTAGGCATCAGCGTCAAGGGCACAGCTGAACCCCAGCCAAGGGGAGGAGGGCTGCTGCACCTTCCACTCCCCACGACACATAACCACTGTCTTGGCACAGTCGCCAAGGAGACTCCACACTACGCTCACAAGTCCACCACTCCAGGCTTAAATCCCACGTTACAGCAAACAGAGTAGGGGAGGGCAGTTATCTGCACCCACCCCCCATGTGCTTGGCTGGATCATGGAGCTGCACTGTCTTCCTACTGAGACCCCCACCACAGCCAGCTCCTGCTCCACGGACCCCCTGTACGACAACTGCCTGCCCTATGCCCAGCGAGGGAGGGACAGGGAAAAGGAAATGGAGAGTAAGGTTCAGTGCCCTGCTGTAACCACATTCTCAGGACCCTACAGCCCTCTGCCTGGGCTGGCCCCAGCTGTGGCTGAGGTTCCTCCACTGGCCAGTGGGAGAAGAGGGCCTGGCGCCTGGCCAGATCACAGCTACTGCAGCTGGAGAGGAGGCCTGGGAAGACAGGGTTGGGAAACAGAGCCGGGCATAAACAGGACAAGAGGAGGAGACAGAGGAGGAGAACAGGGAATAAGGTGGAGAGAAGAGGACAGAGCTCATGTGAACCAGAGCCCAACTCCATCGCAAAGTACAGAGCACAGGAGTGCTTTGTCTCTGTACGATAACCTCCCAGAAGCTGTCACTCCTGACAACCTCCAGGAGGTCTTTTCCATGGAAACAGGCTTCCAGGAGGACTTGCGGGAACAGATGTACCAAGCATGGGCCCCTGAGCAGAGCCAGAGACTGATGGAGAGTGAGAAAGAGAGCGTGCAGAGGAGCCCATGGTCCTCCTGTGAGATCATTCTGTCTGGCAGTGGTTCTGTTAATGAGGACCAGAATCCAGACCAAGAAAAGAAGCCTGAACAGGAGCCAGAGCTGGACTCAGGATCTTGTGTGTTTAAGCAGGGGGACCCCATGCAGCACTTCCATCACCCGGTGTCACCTCTTCAGCTACAAGCAGGCCCCTCTCAGCTGTGCCAAATTGGGTGCCAGGCTTTGTGGCCCTCAGATGAAGCCCAGCTTCCAGAGCAGGCGCCCTGGGCTGCCAGGGTGCCCCCTCCAGTACCTCTGGCTGACCCCTCAGCCAGCGCACTCCGCAGCCTCCTCACCAGCCTCCAGCAGCAGATAGTCAGACAGAGGGAGGAGTATGAGGAACGCATAATCAGGTAGTGCTCATTTTGTTTTGTTCTGCATTTGCATTTCAAACTTCACAGTGCATATAATCACTTTAAAGAGATTAGACGCGCCATGTAGAAGACAAATGTCCTAAATTTTATGGGCTTATGCTCTTGGCTTCACTCAGACTTGACTGTGAGAATTTAACTCCTGGTGAAGTTCCAAAGAGCAATTTTCCCAGGCCCAGAAAGTAATCAGCTGTGCTGCTCTGGCTACTGAGTTGACCCCTTGGTTCACCCCATGTCCTGTTTAGTTCCTGTGCAACTGTTACTGGATCTTTTCAAGTCTCTAAAACTCTCACAAGTCACGTTACACGATGCAGAAAGCATTAACTGCATAAATATGAGCAGTTGGCTCTGCATCTTATATTTATGGCTCCATTTTACACGTTCGCTAGATGCACCATTTTTATTGTATTTGCATGTATATTAGTTTCCATTCATCAATAAGAAGAATCATAAGAGTCGATATCTGTAAGAAGTAGAATCAAGGACTGCGTTTCTTATGGTTTAGTGGCTGTCTGGTTTTAATAGAAAAAAAGCACAGCCTGTGCCGTTGACCTATAGAAACAGCTCATGACACTGGAGAGAGAGCTAATTTAAGGGGCCATGCTGCTGACCTAGACACAACACATACCTCATTTATTACTGATATAGATAGAGCACGTCTCAGTGTAAGGTCGCACACTGGCACTGGTTGGCAAGGACAAGAGGAAAATTACAATTCATTTAGCATAGAGAATAAGAAAGAAGAATATAAGAAAACAAACAGGCCACTTGTAAATGAAGAACCAAACTATGAAGATACCATCGGTTTTTTTGCACACTTCCACTGATTAGTAAGATAATCTGAGTTCTCAGCTCGTCATATCTGCTCAGTTCATTTGCTGTTCTTATTTTTTCTCTCCTTTTCTTGGCAACAGCCTGGAGCACAGAAACGAAGAGCTGCAGGTAGAGGTTATTCGGTTGAAGACAAACCTCGCGCAGCAGCGTCACTGGTACCAAATTGTGCAGGCTAAGATCGTGGAGTCTGAAAAGGCTCGGGCCGCAGCAGAACAACGCAACGCAACTCTGCAGAAGGAGATGGAACAGTTCTTTGACACCTTTGGAGAGCTCAACAATGAGGCCAAGAAGACTGAATACATTGTCAAGAGCTTTTGAGAAAGAATGTGTGAACTGTGCGATGACATGAACGGTGTGTGCAAAGTGTAACGTAGATAGTGTCTGCCTACGCAAAAAACATTTCCCTGTACAGGTGTACAGTTATCTCTTCTTGAAGAATACGGGCAACATTAAAAAAAAACAAAAGGAGAGAAACTGAATCACTGATGTCCACTTTATTAGTTGCGTAAGGGTAAAATATGTTTGCCAAGTGATAATATTATGGTCATTGCAATCACACAGGACATCTCTGAAAATAAAAGACCTAAACTAACCAAAAATGTGAGATGTTCTGTACAGTGTATTCAATGAAGCTTGTTTCAAACATGGTAAACACACAGGATGTTCTGAGCACTGTAATGCTCAGTCCTTACCCAATTAGATTGTTTTTTTTTTTAGAGTGAACTGACCACTCCTCGGGTCATTTAAGGCATGACTGACGCAATAAGGTCATGTTTTGTTTTTTTTTTTCAAAAGAAATCTTAGTGTAGAAGTGCGTAAGTCCTCAGTGACTCCATAGTGTCGTATCTTGCTTGTTCGTCACACTGTGCAATCAGTTCTGCAAAACGCAGCGTAACAGTTCATTACATCTGAAGGCTGATCTGAGCTGCAGGATCCAGAGTTTCATTCAGGACTCCACAGTCCATCCTCATTTTAAACCACAACGTGTCTGCTTTTTGTTGCTGGGCCGACTCTCTCTGTATATTCTCGCCTCTGGGGAGACCGCTGTCTTTCAAAAGAGATCATGAAGGAGTGCTGCGCAGTACATTTTGATAACACGTACACACATTTAGGCTTACAAGGCAAAAAAATACAACATCTTTCAAAAAAAATTTCAGAATCAAGAACATCAACGTACTGTTAAGTAAAAGAACTGACCTGAACAGATTTATAGTTATTAGATTTACTACAGTATCTTTTGGGCATTGTTAATGCCATCATGCAAGTTAAACGCCATTATTTGTGTTTTACTGCCTTATATACTGTATGCTCTACATGATGTGTGATTAATGACTGATTTTGTCACTGTTCCAGTACTAATGGAATGATTTAGAAAAGGAGCAGCCCATGCATTGGTTTTTTCAATGAAATGCTTTGACAAGAAGAATAATTTCCATGGGCCCCACTGTGATGGTGTGCAACATTTTGCAAGAACACAAAAATAAATATTACACAAATCTTTTTGCATCTCCCAAATTTACAGGATTATGATGTTCTTTTGATATACACATTGATAGTCAGTACCTTATGTCAAAGAGGGGTGATTGCAATATATAGTCCTACAGGTACGTGAAATTTCTGAACAAAACAAACACACTATCTATTTATAAAGAAAGGATCTACATCCACTATGAGTGTCAGACTATGACATCTTTACATACAGTACAATATATCAGGAAATAAAACTGTAACACTGCAACCACAGCTTTCCCTCGCTGTCAGGAGTAAAAGCTCAAAATCCACGTCACCCAAGCCAATTAAATAATACAAAAAAGAAAACAGCGTGCAGAGAGCACCGCTGGGGAGGATCTGCAATACTTCGAGCTAGCTGAAGGAGTGATCAAACTTTGGATTAGTGTTTGATCATCAGATGAACATCAGATTGTTGGTGCAATTGACTAACGGTAAGCTTTTGTTCATTTTGGCGTAACATGCATGAGAATAGCTGGCACCTATGGTCTATGTTCAGTGCGTGTTTGCTCAAACTTGATAACCTCAGTTAATATTTGCTAAAAAAATAAAACTATTAAAATACAAGCATACAGAACAAACAACAACTGCCCCCTATTCCTGATCACCTGAAAATCAACATGGATGCATATACATTTTATGAACTTGAATCATTTTAACAATATCAATAAATTTGAAAATGATAAACCTTTGACCCAAACACACAGCATAGCTTTGACCTCTTGGTAGCAGTCCAAAACAAAGTTTGAATATCAAGAGGATGACGGGGATCAACAAGATCCGCCACATCAGACATGGAAAGAAAATAGAAAAATAGACCTATTCATTGAGGTTAAAGAGGAAGAAGGAAAATGCTGAGGGCAGAAAAATCAGAAAAAGAGGGGGTGGGGGCAGAGACGGACACGTGGCTGCGGACTGTGTTCACTGACTCTCGTCCAGCGGTCCAGTCAGTGTGTCGATGCTGCTGCTGTCTGTATCCGAGGCCAAGGTGTGCTCCGTGGACATGGACGATATGTCGTTGGCAGAGGAGGACTGCGAGGCTGAACCTGACACCACATCTGATACGTGGCAAACAAACCACACATTAAATCATTCAAAAATCATTCAAAAATGATTTGTGCGTAATTTGGGGAGTTCACAAATACAAGTTCCAATCTTGATACAAATTCCAGACGTAAAACAATTTTCTAAATGCTCACATCACAGTTTGAATATATATTCATGTTTTATGCACAGATTATTTGCCTATATTTACAGGCTACTGTATAGAGTGTGGGAAATGTATATGTTCGAAGCAAGGGGTTAAAGCTACTATGTCTATTTATGCTTTGTGTTTGGAAATGACAACGAATCCACAGAAAGCCCAGATGCCACAGTTTTCCACTAGTGCTTAAACACAGCATGAATCTGTGTGGAGCTTAAGCTGTGAAAAAATCTATGCCAAATGTAACCTGATTCACGTGCATCAGGTGATCTGTGCGAACACAAATCTGTAAATCTAAAGAATGTCACAAATACTTTCAGGCATAGGTTTGCACGGGAAACTGAAAAAAAGTGAAAATGATAAGATCTAGATAAAGTTAAAAATGTATATGTAAAATATTAACGTTCACCAAGTTGTGATGTGTGCATTTGTAAAACTGTTTTACATGCGTTCACATTGCTTGGTATTTGTGTTTGGATTGCATCATTCATTTGTGACTACCCGATATTGTGCACAATTTGCTTTTCATTTGCAGATCATGTCAGATTTGCAAACTATTCTGAAACTTGTCCCAATGAAGCCGATAATGTCATAAGATGATGTACTGAACATACCTGAGCAATCTTCTTTCATCAGTCCATTCTTGTTCCTCTCTTCCCAGTCAATCACCTCTTCGTAAATGAGTTCTGTAGAGAGACAGAAAATGTTACGTGCCATTACTGTAGACTCTGGAAATGACTGTAAGCCTCAATTGAATATGAGGACAGAAATGCTATGTCGGATATGTTTCCCTAGAGGGCGGTGTTACCTACCTTTCCACTGCTCAATGCTGTGCTCTCTCTCTTCCAGCTGCTTGTCTGAAATCTGGGGAGGAGGCTGTGAAACAAAGACAAATACAGTATATCACATCAAGGTCACACACAGCCTTCACGCTGCGCCGATGAAGCCTTTACAACACTGAACGGTTCTGAGTCTCCTCACCGCGTCGGCCTCCGCAGGGTCGTACCACACATGAATGTAAGGGTGATTGAGGGCTTCCTCTACCGAGATGCGACATTCAGGATCAATGACCAGCATTTTGGACAGCAGGTCCCGTGCTTGACTTGCTGTTATGGCAACAGAGAAAGGGCAGTGTTACTACGGCAACAGCGCTATGACATCACTTCGTTTAAGCAGCCTTCATGAGAACTGATTACTTCCCCTCACAGTGTTGGGTAACATTTCTGGGAATGTCAAGATTTGTTCTCTTGTTTCAGTGATGTGATCTCTTGTTCTAAATGCCACAGATTAGAGGAGAAAATCTTTTGCCCTGTTCGGTATCTCCCTTGACTAGTTGTAAAAGGAGTCCCACTTTCAGTCTTATTTCTTATTTTGTTGGAAGATGTCTTGTTTCATCAGTACAGATGACTAAGGGCTTTACCAAAATGTGTGAATGGAGAGATTTGAAAAAAATGGATGAATGAACAACAAAACTCTAAATCCGCGTTTAAACAACATTAACCAAGTGTATTTGCGTGTCTGAAATCCTTACTCTTTAGTTTATCATGTTCGGAGTCAGAAGGAAAGGCCCAGTCGGGGAAAAGCTCCGCAAAGCTGACGCCAGGATACTGTGGCTTGTTCATTACGTAGTTCCTCACGGTCTCCATCAGACGGTTCATAAACTCCAGACTGGGCGTGCCCAGAACCTCAATCACCTTATTCCACTGGTCGATATCTGGACAAAACGCTTGTTATGGAAAAGTCCAACTGCATTATGAGTATGTAAAAATGTAAGCAAATGTGAGGCACAGACGAAAAGACAAGGAATCAAATGATATCGACAGGAAAGGATGCATTTTGCATACCACAAAGCATTTTAGCCAGTGTAGAGAATAGCAGGAAACACATATATGCCCATTCAGTAATCCCACTTGCTTAGTACTGCAGTAAAAATCCATTACTTCCACTGATGGAAAGCAATCTATTCAAGCATCACACTGTTCCCTGAATCCATTCTCTGTTATTCAGGTGTCAAGCTTTTGAGTGAGGAGGTGACCAACCCAATTAGAAATACAGACACTGCCCATATAAATGCAAATTTTCAAACTGCTTCAATTTAATGTCTTCTATTCATTTTTAGGCTAACAGAAATCTGAACAACTCAGCTGATTATCACTGCATAGAAAAGGAAACACACAACGATATTTGTGTTGACAATGACGTCTGCTGGAAATACTGAATAGGAATTCAGCAGATCAGATCATTCAACAGATTACAACAGAGCAGAACAGGGAAATGTCTGAACTGACAAGAATGCCAGGAGAACCACGAGACAAAAATAGCCAAGATGAATGAGATACTTTATGCTGAAGGACGGTGTGATGGTGGGTGAAATATGGAAGGCGATGGACAATGCGCAGGACAGAGATGGTGAGAGCGGTGAAGGATACGGTCGGTTCCCTGGAAGATGACGCTGCCCTTTACCATTTCTCCCATGATACACCCCACTGACCAGATGTCCACTGGGAACAGAAAACACACAGAGACACACGCAACCACACACAGAAAATATATTCAATAAAAATGATCACAGAACATCAACCACGTTATACACTTAAACGTATGGAAAATGACATATGAAGGCTGCACAGATGAACAAAATGTCAATGCGATGGTTTGTGGTTTACGTTCCAATGACAAACATCAAAAGCTCTCCTTATTTTGGTCCCTCCTTTGGCTGTGCCATGGCCTGATGCTTTCATCATATTCATCTTTTCTCTCTCTGGCTTGGGAAACAGGCGCAGCCTTCCAGGCCTTTCTCCTCATCTCTGCAGCTTTGCTTATCAGTTTACACAGCTGTTGCACACTCTCTCACTTTCCCTGTGTGTGGGTGCACTCTTAGCAGAGTAGGATGCAGTTTGCCTCGCCTTCTCTCCCCCACTCTCATTTGACTGTTTGTGTTAGAGTGTGTCTATGTGGCAAATAGCCATTAACTCCTCTCCTGCTTCTATTTCAGAGACACTGAAGCTAAAAGCTCTTTGTGCTCTGACGTCTGCATATCAATAACAGAACACGTAAGGTGAAGTCTACATACATAGTATATTAAACCTAAATTTAAGCTTTGGACAGTTAATACTATTCACTGAGACTCCTCTAATATGGTATCTACAGCTTTAGTTGGGCAGCAAGACTTTCCTGTTTGGTCGTATCACACAAAAGCCTGATAAGTCCATTGGCTGTTTCCTGTTTGAAATCTGACCTGAATGTCATGTCTCACGTTTCATGCACCACCTTGTAATTAAGCTTACAAGGAAAAGCCATAAACAACTTGACTGTACATTTTAACTGAGTAACATGTTTTAAAACTTCAATTTACAACATAAACTAACAGCTTAATGTAACTCTTCAACTGGGATAATTGTTAATTGTTATTGCTATGTTGAGTTTTCTTTTGGCAGTGAAACAAATTTGTAAAACCTTTTCTCAGTCGCTAAATGGGATATGGCCTAATGAACCAAAATAAACAATTCCTCATTTTGAAATCTCCTCTACGTTCCCTAAAGGTCTAAACTAAAACAAACTGATAAATCTGAGGAGACAAACAGGGAAGGATACAGTCCTTTCCGGGAAAGAGGACTTTGTGAGAGATCATTTCAGCCATTATGCAGCCAACTGACCACAGGTCCACTGCAGCAGAGTAGTGGTAAAGACATACAATGAAAAATAAACTTGACAACCAGTTAGATATGTGACCAAAGACTGTCTATGGAAGGCAGGGTTTTTTTTTAGAAGTGAAAACAAATGTATTTTTCAGACTAACTGATCCATTGGTCTTTGCTTTCTCAAATGCTGCAGTGTCTTGTACACAGTTGAGTCTGTTGAACAAAATATATATTCAAATAATGTACAACGAAATGTAAATCAACTATTACTAGGCCAGTATGCCACTGATAACCATTAATAACTACACATTGTATCTGGTTCTACAATAAACTACTAACTATATTACAATGTGGCTTGGTCATACAGGTGGATAGCTGACCCAACAACAACATGATGGACAGCTCAGGGAAGTGTTTATTTATTAATATTTCCTAAACTGTTACTGAGTCTAACATTTCCTCACTATAAACCTATGTGGGGCTTTATTTACCCCTTCCTGGTCAAGCTTAATGTTTGAGAAATATGGGAGCAGTTCAAATACTAAAGTGAAGTGTGGTTCATTGTTATTACCGTTTTCTTTATATTTCATGCCCAAAATGACCTCTGGGGCGCGGTAGTATCTGGTCACCACATAGGGAGTCATCATAAAGTTAGTACAGGCCGTCCTGGCCAAGCCAAAGTCCAAGATTTTCAGAGTGCAGTCTGACTTCACCACAATGTTACTGGGCTTCAGGTCCTGAGGAGAACGAGACAACATAATCCATAGAGACATAGACATACTGTATATAAATAACGTATCACCATGATGGTATTTCTATGTAGATGATGGCTGGTGAATGTGAGCCAGTTGTTTCTAGAACTGCACAATGCTTTGTCCTGACCCTGTGAATGATGCCAGCAGAGTGTAGGTGCCTGATTCCACAGAGAATCTGGTAGAGCAGGTAGGACATCCGCTCATGGTCCAAATCCATGTGGATCACCTGACATAGACTGGCATCCATCAGCTCCATTACCAGATATCTGAACGGGGAGGAAAAAATGCAAAAAATGTGACCGCACTGTAAAAACGGCATAAAAGAAATTTGCAAAGACAAAGCTGCAGAAAAGGTGGTAAAGGAGTACATAAAAGAACGCCGACCAGAGCAGAGGAGAAATTAAAGCAGATCAAATAAAAACACAAGGCGGAGCAGTAAAAGAGGTTGGAAGATAAAAAACATGGCTGCTCATAAAATGTAGGAAATACACAGATGAAGAAGATGCTTCAGCTAAAATCTCTGAGTCACACGGAAAACTAACGCACAAAGCAGCGACCAAAAAACACTCCGCTGTCACTCACAGATCCTGGAATTCCTCCAGGGACTTCTGAGGCGTGAATACATTGATCAGACGGATGATCTGCAAACAGAGAGACAGGCCATTAGTCCACTCTGTTACTCTCCCATCTACATCTACTTCACAGTGGAGAGGTAGCCGGCTGAGGGCAGAACACTAAATGGGTTTATCTGGATTTATCTCTCACTCTGAGCAAGAAATTATATTCACACTGCAGTGAACTGGCCCTCTCTTTTTCTCAAGAGTGTAGATTTTTTTGGGAGTGGGTTGCTTAAAACACAAAGTGCTGTGTGCTTTTGATGCCAGTCTTTTCCCCCATTCCTACTGCAAACCGCATGAGATAAACAAACGAAGGTTCTCATTTTTGCCTCAGACGTGTCTTATGAAACAGTACGTCAGAAAAATATGAAAAAACAAGCTACATTTCAATTTGACTTCCGACTGTTGTCCTTCAATGCTTTTTCACGTTTTACTCCTTTTTTCCATTAATAAGAAACATTAGAAAAAGTCTCACATTTTTGTGGTTGACACATTTGAGCAGCACCAGCTCCCTGTAGGCTCGTTTAGCATGGGTCTGGTTCTGGAAGGGCCGGCACAGCTTTTTCACTGCAACAGGTATTCCAAGAACTGTGTCTAAAGCCGAGCTGTGTGGAAGAAATATTGCGTGGAAAAGGGAACAAACAGACACAACGTTTGTCAAGAAAGAAAATAAATGCAGCCCCCCAGAGCAATGCTAGCTCACCACTGACTCACTGGTCTCTACATTTATCTTTTAAGACAGAAGATGTGCACTCACTCTCTGAGTTTAAATCTGAGGAGGACAAAGAGTGAAAGTAGCCCAGTTCAAAACAAACATTTTGGAATTTCAACTTTTATAGCCTTACCATAAAACTACTATAAAACAACGGATGATGACAAGCCGTAGTCATAATCACCAAACGAAATTGAAAGCCCTCGTACAAGGCAATCAACTTTTTCGATCTGATGTTTCTCACGTAAGAGTGCAAATTAGTGCCGATACAAACATGCTGCCTGAAATGTAATAAATAAGAAGAGTGATTTTATTTACACATGCATTCACATTCAGCATATGAACAATTGAACAATCAGATACTTGGATACGTGGGCCATGTATTCACACCGTGTGGCAAATCAGATGAAACCACCAGCTACCCTCAGATTAATTAGTGCCAATTTGGGGGCTGTGCAGGTCGCTAGTACAATGGCTGAGGAAGGAGAGAAGAGTGAGGGAGACGTGGCTAAAAAGAGAAAAAGAACAGCACTTCTACCATTTGGGAAATTAAACATAATTTCATATACTTACAATGCCTTATTTAACTTCATTTTCTGTTAAATTGTTGGGCATTCATGTTCAAGAAAAGCATATTCAAAATAATTTACTCCACTTCTTTATTCAGTGGTCATTCAATATTTGGGATCTACGATGGCAGGGTATGGGGTAGATGGCAGCTATTAAAGCAGAAAGACATATGACCTGTATAGCTAATATGTCAACTTTAATATTCTTTTATTTATGACAAGTCATATCGTCATCTCGATACTGAACAATGTTATAGCACGTTGCAGATTTTCCTCATATCGTGACATGCGGTTCTGGTGTAAATCTAGGCCTTCTACCAGAGAGCAGATCAACCAGGCCACCCAAAACACTGTGGAGAATGAACAGGCACAGCAAGATTTGAGCAAATATGGCCGTAAATTCCATAAGATCCAATGTGTTGTCAAACTTGACTTCAGACTTGATGGTGATACATGAAAAAACATGAAGTCAATTCTTCCCCTAATTCTCTAGAGACCATGATCATCAATAGCAGGTTTTATGGTATTGATGGATTACTGAGTGTGACAGAATAACCATTAGCCCTCATTTACTTTAACAACAGGGAAGCTCATCCAATAAACTGGATACAGTTTTTTTTAACAACACTGTGAACTGCAACACGTCTTATGATACCACTGAAAGGCTAAATGAAGTTCTAAGTGGCCTCACCAGACGATGCCCTGGGCCCCGGAGCCGATGGCACGGAGCTGCTGGTAACGCTTCAGTACAGTGAAGGTGGAGTCTCCCACCTGAACGCTGTAAAACTGGCCCTCTGCCTCACTCATCCTGCTGAACAGTCAGGACCACCAGCACTGTCTGCAGGAGATGATAACACACACACGGGGAAAAAATTAATACCCAAAAAGCATGACTGACTTCATTGTGTGCAGATCAGTTGTACACAGTCTCCTATTTATACTGAGAAACAGAATGGGAAACATGTTTATCAGTGCCATAAAGTTATTACACTGTTAAATGAATGTCAAACCTCTTTTCCATCTACACTGAATTACTCGATTGATCCGCAGTGAATGGCAGGCCCTAATATGGCTCCATCTGTCAGTGCCTGGCATCGCTCCCTTCATTTTCAGCCCAGTCTACAGCCAACCACCATCACTGCTTTCAAGCCCAGTTTGTTCATCTGACAAAGGTGGGTTGGAGCTGAAGCTGAGGCTGTAAATGTTTTCGGTGGAGACCGGAGACAATCGACAGCTTGGAGTTCTAAGGCTCCCACTGGCATCTCTAAACTCATGCTGACACAATCCTGTTCAGTAAATACATTTATTTCACACACAGTCCTGCAGACCTGTTCCTTATGGAAAGCCAAGCATCTTTCCAACACAGATAAATGTAAAAAAAAACAATCAATAAAAATATTATCAGTCCAATTGCAGCAGATGCGATTTTTTGATAAAGGTAAAATGTGTGACATTATACTATTTTAAATGAAACATTGTGGTGCTACAACGGCCTATGAATCACTTCCCCCAGATGTAAAGGAACATAGTTGTTTGGTACAGACCCCAGAAAAAAATCACATATTCAGTTTTATACATTTTCAGTGAATACGAAATGCAAAAATTACCATTCCCACTAATATTCTGACTAATATCACAACTCCCATATCTGTAAAAATTACCACAGGATGATTTTTGCATACTAATCAGACCTAGTTGATAAATGTTAGCAGATGTGTTTGTGTGTTTATAAAAATATGGCAGTTCTAGTGCTTATTCCTCAGGCATGAAATGGAGAAGGAATATTATTCTTGGCTATGGTTCATGTGTTTATGTGTGTGAGTGTGTGCGTGCGTGCGGGGGCGAGGACACACAATTGTGTAGCTGCGCAACAGCGAATAGTCACGGCTGTTTGTCATTCCTTCAGAAAACAGCCACAGGTTAAATTGAGTCTGATATTTTAGCCTTTCTGTTTGACAAGCAACAAGGACATGAGCACTCGCTCTTTTTTCATGGTCAGACAGATGAAGTGCTAAAAAGAAAACAGAAGCGGGGCAGCAGTTGCGAACGAGAGCAAGAAAACACCTCAAGCTGCATGAATGATCAAAAAAATGCAGTCTTAGCTTTGATATCAGTGTCTGTATTAAATCTG